>AWOL01S0016298.1:0-73391 GCA_000715115.1 Nicotiana otophora | reverse complement strand
AAAAAAAATAAAAAATTTGTTCCTCCACTTTCTAAATGGCCCAAAACGTATGGGAAGGCCCAACAAGCCGAAGTGGATCATTCATCAAACGGACTATACTGTGCATAATGCATAGAAATGACACCAGGTAGCCACTTTAAAGGGCTGATATTTAGGAATTAGTCATTGCGTCCTGAATTTCAGTTTTTCAATCAATTTTTTCTGGAAAAAAATATCCTGAATTGTCCTGAAGTTAAGATTTTTAGTTTAAAATTTCAGAACAAAATAAATACTAGATAATCTCTAAATAACACCCCTAAGATTGGTTATCCGTGCAGTGCCCGCATAACGCGACCAATGGGTCAGGGGACATGGTTCAAAATCTGCCCATGGCAAGTTCATTTAATATTTTGAGACAAATGGAAGAGTCCGGAACCAAAGTGTGGTTCTTTTCGACTCAAGCGATACAAATATGCTAAAAAAAACTGGGCATCATTTTATATATAGCGCGGTTATTTACCGTGCTATACCTTAACGGCAGTTTCAAACTACTGATGTGGTGAATAACCGCGCTATATATAAAATGATGCCTAATTTTTTTTAATCTTTTTGTGTCGCTTGAGTCTAAAAGAACCACACTTTCGTTCCGGACTCCGAATGGAATAGGTTTTTCCAAATCACTCCAAGTATAGGATGTCATGAGCTTTAACAATATAAACGTCAGTGGAGTAGAGAACCAAAAAATAGAAGCAAAAGAACAATAACACATCATTCTTACACATTACTTGATCCAATATAAAGTGTACAATTGATAGTGACACAGTATTGCCAAATCACTCATTCTGCTAAGTTGCAACAAAGCCTTTTAGATCTTTAATATTTGCACAACCTTTAAAAGGAAAGGGAAGTTTCACAATAACTTGTTGCTTTATTCATTATTCCTTCTTGTCTTTTTTTTCTTTCTTTTCTTCCTTTTTTGCTATTTATTCCCACATTAAAGGTCTTTTCCATTCCCTTTAAAATCTATTCCTCCCTTCCCTCTCCCCTAAAAATGGGAAAAGGAAAATGCATGGGAAGTTTCGGAGGAGACACATGACCATCCCTTAATTAAGAAATTGCTTTTGTGTTTGGTACTTTTGGTATAACGAAAATTACTAATCGAAAATATATATTTTTCGGGATATAAATTATTTTCTGGTGTTTGAGTCAAAAAATATATTTCTCAAAAAGAAAATATTCTTTCTACACCTCAGAAAGAAGTCATTTTCTTTCGCAACTATTTGAACTCCTAACTTAATATTGTTGCTGCAATTTACGGTTAGATATTATTCTCAATTTTTAACACTCAAAAGTTTCATAAAAAAAGTACTAAAACTATTATCGATATTTATTAACTAAATGTTTTTCCTTATTATCAATCTTTACTCTCATTTAAAAACGCTATATCTATCACTAAGGTAAAATTCTACACGTACCATATGCACAGCCATCTGATTTCTTGAATTGATATTAAAATCTGATGTAATTTGGATTGAATATTCAATGAATTTGTCATGTACTAAAGTGAAAATCAAATCTGATGTAAGTCGTATTGAAAATTCAAAGAAATAGTCATTTTAAGTGTCCAACTACTTGAATTCTCTATGAGATCAGACTATCACAATTAGTATTTAGTAATAGAAAAATATCATAATTTTCTTTTTCTTTTTTCTTCTTCCTCTTCTGTAATCATTACTAACTACTGGGTATAAAAGTATAAGGATAAGCATAAACATAAAAAGCATAATGGGCCACAAGAATATACTCATCATCAAGACATCAACATTCAACTGATCCACTAATACCAATCAATCAATATGGAACTAATTAATACTTTCTCATATGCTAAGAGATTACCACCTTTATTATTTTTGAATGGGAGCCTTGGCGTAATTGGTAAAGTTGTTGCTATGTGATCAGGAGGTCACGAGTTCAAGTCGTGAAAACAACCTCTTGTAAAAATGCAGAATAAGGCTGCATACAATAGACCTTTGTGGTCCGATCCTTTCCCGAATCACGCGCATAACGGAAGCTTAGTGCACCGAGCTGCCATTTTTATTGTATTATTTTTAGTCTCACTTGGGGTTGATAACCATAAAAAGCATGTTAATCTTTACATGTAAATTTTCTAATTCTTTAATTCATATCAAATCGTAAGCTCCTAAGCAGTGGAAGAAGTCAGAGACCACGTAAAATCATGTTGATCCCATCTTGTTTGGGACAGTGGCATAGTTATTATTGGTTGGTGTTTCCTTGTCAAAAAGCTCAATGCTCTATTTACTTGTCAAGATAGCCATATTCATAAATTTTATATTGCCTTAATTTGGATCAAATATTGTAACAATAACAATATCAATGATAACAACAATACAGAGCACACCAACAACTTTGTTTTTAAAGTTAAAACCAAAGTTCAAACTAGATAACGAATAACAAATACATATTAAAACCAACAAAACCCCACATTAGTGATCAATTATGCCCATCACTTTGTAACTTTGTAGTAGTCTCTATATTCCTTATAGTTAATCAGAGGACCCTCCTTTAACCAAATATCAATGTCAATAGGGAGTAGTTGATTAGTATTTGCCACTATTGGATTAGCACAAACTTCAACAATCCAAACACACAATTCCAGATTAAGAGAAAATTGATTTAATAATTATGTGTATTTAAAAATCTTGAAGAACAAGTTAAGACCTAAAATTGAGAGTTTCACTGTCCATAGCTAATACTGATATAGAAGAGTGTGAGAAGAAGAAAAGGGGAAACTTTATTAAAAGTTTAATATTTATACACGTCACATTATCAGTTCAGATAAAAGATAACTAGTTAGGATAATTGTTCATAATAAGTGAAATTAGTATTTTGAAGTTTAGGCGACAATATGTTAAATTACATTGATAGTATAAAAAATAGAGTTTTTTTTTACGCTTGATCCTTTTTTAACTATTATTTAAAAAAATAGAATCATTTCTTGTTTATTCCATAAAGAGCACGTTTTTTTTCATTATTAGCATATTATAAAAATTATGCTTAACATTTAATAAGTTTACTGACTGCACTAATCACGGGAAGTACTTTTTTTCTATCTCTATTCTCTCTTTCCAACATTCATCTTTTTCACTCCATTTTCGAAAATCTTATGCATATGTGAATGCCACCTAAATTCAAGATGTATGATTTATATGTCTTTTATACTTGGAAGAATATATAGTTTACCCATCAACCTTGTAGTGAAATCTTTGTTACACACCTCTCCTTCATGAGAAACCTTTTACACACTCAACCTTTTAAAAGTGTGCCTAAGACACACTATTTTTTACTAGATAGCACTTGCGTGTTACACATACAAAAAAGCGCGTGAAGCCCATAAAAAATCCGAATTTTTGTCTCCCTTCCACACAGAAACCCCTCCCCCTCGCTCGGGTCTTCTTCCTCAAACCACCATCCCCCATCTTCTTCCCCAAATAAAATTTTTGAAAGAACATAAAATTTTAGTTCTAAAATTGAGCGATTTTTGTTGGTTTATTGTCTAATATTGTGAAAATTATTTATTTTTTATAGATTTAAAAGCTTTAATAGTAGTATTGAAGGTTTGGTAAAAAGAACTAGAATCCACCATTGTTGGGATATTGAAAAAAGCTTGTAAATTCAATTGGGTCTTATTGAATATTGGGTTGTTGAACTCAATTTGTTACTCGATTATTTTCGGCTAGTTGTTTAGATAGTGTGGTAGAATTTTGGTATTGTTGTAAACTTTCTCACAAACAACTATGGTAGCAGCAACAATGATGCTTAAAATAGAAAATGGGAAGATGAAGAAGGTGGGTTTTAATTGTAATTTCTAATATTTTTATTCTTTTTTAAGGTCAATGACACGTGTCACGATCCTATTAGGGCGTGACTTTCACGTTATTTGAAAAATTGGTCAAGCACAAAAGTAGTGTGTCTTAGACACACTTCTGAAAGGTTGAGTGCGTAAAAGGTTTTCTGTGAACTAGAGGTGTGTACAAGGGATTTCACTACAAGGTTGATGGGTAAACTATTGTATATCAAGTATCACTTTAATCCAAAATATATTTTTATGTATATATTTTTTGTATATTTATTTGTGAAGTGCCATCTTATTTTAAGATAAATTTGTAAAGTATATTTCATATATCAAGTGCCATTTTAATTCATGATATATTTTTTGTGTATATTTATATGTCTAGTGCCATCTTAATTAAATTTAAGATATATTTTTTTATGTATATTTCATATGTCAGGTTTCATCTTAATTGAAGATGTATTTTTATGTATATTTTATATGTGTTAATTCAACCTATATTTTTTATATATACGTTTTGTATATATTAACGTATATTATTATTGAAGTAAGATCATTATGTTAAGAAGGGAAGAAAGAAGGAAGAGAAAAACATAAGAAAGATAATAAAAATAAAAATGAATGGAACAAATTTAGAAGATATATTGGCTTTGGTAGAAAACACAACTAAGAAAGAAATCCCAAAAGGTAAAGAAGGAATAATGAAGAAAAAGAAGGAAAGCTAATAGATAAAGAGAAAAAATGTATGATTTTCGTACAAAGAATTATTGACTTTCCATTCAATCTGCTTATTTTTAGGGATTAATAATTAATATTCCTATTTTAATGGAACTGTGTGCTACAAATATAAATATTTTTTACCCACAGTTGTAATACTGGGTTTCATGCTAAGAATTTGTTATATGTTTTTTACACTGCGAATATTATGTAAAGTTTCTTAAAAATTATTTACATTGTCAATATAAATTGGAAAAAATGAATATCTTTTTCCTCTAATATTGTTTATTTGAAAGAAAAATATTATTTACCCTTAAAAATGGATAACAATTAAATTTATACGCAGTTTTAAGGATATGTGGATTAATTCAATACAAGTGATTAATGACGTTAGATTAAGCAAATGAAAGACGTAATAAATGGCCAAACCAATGAGAAGAGTGATCCCGAGCTCGGTTAATGGGTCAACGAGGAACCTGCCTTCGGTTTCGAGCTTGCACTTATGAAGAACTCATGAACAGAAATAAAAACTTTGAATAACTTTTAGAAACAGAGAGAATAGAAGTAAATTGCCTTGGTATGCGTGTTACAATGTGTTTTATGAATAATAAGTTTTTTCCTTTATATAGTACGAGAGTTTTACCCTAAGTATAATCCTAAGAGATGTAAAAATCTTTCGTTTCGCTAATCACTGATTTTCTGCCGATGCGGGCCGAGATTCACGCCGTGATATTTGGTTGGGCACGGACATCACGGCCCTTTGTTAGCCGTGTGCAGTATTTTGGTAATGTTCTCCGAAGTCTTGAGGCTCGAACCGAACCCGAAGGATGTGGTCCCGATGCCCCCGACGATAAATATTTTGCTCGAGCCCTGATACGAGGGTCTCCTCACTCTAACTCTTATTCCTTACGATCACGTTCCTGCTCCATTTGCCTCACTAGGAAACTGGGGTGCTTAGTGGGCTCGGTTTTTCCCGTATACAGATAGTCCTCTCGTTTCTCAAAGAGTAGGCTTGCCGAAACGATGGAAAATGATAGATGACTCCAGTTCCTTCCTTCATACGTTACGACGAGGGAGCCAAAACGTCCCATCAGTCATGTCGTTCTGACTTCAGACACGTGTCGCTCATCGGCAGGCTACACCCGAATGTGAAGCGTCAGTTGTTTCCTTATAAAAGCTTCCTCCATTTGTCCTTTTTCTACTTTTCGTCTAAATTACTACCTTCGAGCTTTCCATCCATCATCAAACTTTCATATCTTTATCATTGTTCTTCAATTTCCATAGTAATTTCCAGATTTTGCCCAGATTTTCTTTAAATCTTCATACTCTGTTCTTCATCTTCAAAACCCGTTTTTCCAAAACTTTGCATTCTTTGTTCAAAATTTCAACCTTTCCTCTAGATAACCCCTGAATTAGTCGCCCTCGAAATGGCTTCCCCCGATGTGGTTGCTAACGAACCGACCCCCGAGCCTCCCTTGAAAGCGTTCATCCCCGGGGGCTGCTCAACTGCAGAGTCAAGAAGCCCTCGCGCAAACAGGACCGAGGCGAAGAAGTCTCGAGGTACATATGCTCCATGACTGAAGATGTTCTTCCCATAGTTCAAAAGGACTGCAATTGGGAGGGCAAGGACATAGTAGTACCCGGGCCCGGGGACGCCGTTACTACCTACGTGGAGGGGTACTTAAGTGCTTACACTTACCCCTTCACACTGGCCCGGTGGACCCTATCGTTCTGGACTTTTGCAAGAGGTACGAGGTATGCCTCGGGAAACTCCATCCGTTATTGTGGAGAATCGTGATCCTCCTCCGCTACTTCGTGAACAAGACCGAGTCTCGTCGGTTCACGATCGACAACCTACTTCGGTTATATAGTCCCTGAATGTTCCGAGGGGGACTGATCAAGCTTACTCGTCGGGCCAACAAACCTCCCTTTTCGAGTATCGACGAAGTCCGAGACCGGGGCTGGCAGGGACGCTTCGTCCGAGTGAAAACCGAGGATTTGATCCCCCCCCCGAATACATACCATTCCCTAAGAAGTGGAATGCGTCTCGTAAGTGCAATCTCTCTTTAAACATCAAAATTTATTTTCTTCAATTTCTTTCTTCTCATTCATGCTTATGGTTGTGCAGTTGTCGCCCGGGTTTTGAATGCGGTTGCCCGGCTAAAGGAATGGATCGAGGGCATCTGTACTCAGATGTCCTACTTTGAGCGCACATGGTGCGGACTCTTGGAAGGTCGATGGGAGGGTCGTTCTCATGGTAAGGCCTCTTTCTGAATAGCCAACACCACGTATCTACCTTTTATTACACTAACTCCTCTACCCTTTTGTTATTGCATGTTTGCCTAAGACCACCAAACTTAGGCCTTCGGAAGGGGACGGGGATGTGCTCCTATCCGTTGATCCCTCCGTTTCTACCACAGAGGGAAAGGAGAAAAGGAAGAAAAAACCTCAGGCTCCCCGTGCTCCGAGGTGAAGAAACTAAAGAAAAGGGTGCTCCGCGAGACTAGGAGGGGCTCCAGTTCCCGGTTGACCGATTCTGACTCTCTTCTCCGGCTTAGGGATGAGCCGCACGATGAACTATTATTGTTACCCATGGGACGGCCTATCCCAGGGACAGAGATGCATCCGAGGGGGAGACTCATGAGATCGACACCCCTCCAACTCAAAAGACCGACGTGGATATCCAGGGTAAAACTCCCCAGGATGCCGGCTCTGCTCCAAAGGAAGCGACATGTGTAATTGAGATCTAGGGGATGCCCTCATACACTTAGTCCATGCTCGAGGAGGCCCAAGCGAGAAAGGAGAAGTCCAATAAGGGGTCCATGGTGCGGACGATCCCTTTCACACCTTTTTCGACGGTGTGGACTTGTCTGCTTTTGAAGACTTCTCCGTGCTGGGCGACCTGGAAGTTTCGAAGAAGGACACATCTTCGAAAGTTGGCGGGCCGAGCTCGAGCTCAAAATTGATCAATCAGTTTCCCGTTCCGAGTGTGGACCCCGATAACAAGAGATTAATTATATTGAATATTCCGGAGTATGCCGAGGTTTTGTGTGCTCCTGTGGGGGTAACTAGCTATCTCCGATGCCTGGTGGCCGAGGAGGATCAAGCAAAAATGAGTGAGGTGAACGTGCCATGCCTTTTCAATGAGGCAAAACAGAAGCTTAACCGGGTCAGGCATCGTTTCTTTCCATCGATATATTATTATCTATGTTTGATGTTTCTCATGTTTTTCGCCCTTTTACTGGCCTCGGTACTTCACCACGAGAGTTTCCTTTGGTACCGGGTTGAGGTCAATCAACTCGAGCTCGAGATCAACGAGCTTGACTAAAAAGGGACATGTACAAGCTTCTTAGAGAGCAGTAAGAGGGGGTCGCCAAGAACCTCCAGGCCGAGCTAGATGCAGATCAGAAAGAAGTATCGAACTTAAGGCAAGAGCACGCTGACTTGGTGGAAAAGGTAAAGGTTTTTAAAGTTAGAAACGAGGGTCCGGTCACAGAGGCTAACAACAATACTTCGCAGGTCTAGCAGAAGATCGACCAGATCGACCAACTCCTACAAGGAGATGGACGAGATCCAAGTAATGGACGATAGGTGAAAACGCAAGATGGACATGCTGGCCTCGGAGAAGGAGACCGCCTAGGCCAAGCTGTTTTCGGTGGAAGTTCAGCTTCAGGTGGCGAAGGAGAAGGCTGATACACAGGCTCAGTAAAATGAGGATCTCCAAGCATAATTGGGCTCGGTCATCACTGAATGGGATGCCCTTGGTAAGGAGCTCGAAATAACGAGGTCCAGGTTGGAGATAACCTCGGTCGATGCTGACAAGATAGTGGCCCAATACAAGGTTGATATTTAAATAGCCAAGGCCTGCCTGAAGACTACTACTGAGTACGTGAGGTGGCTATCCCGAAGGGAGACCCTCGAAGAAATCCATACCCGAGGCTTCGACCTATCTGTCGAGATCGAGGAGGCAAAAAAACTTGAGGTTGAGGCCAAGAAGCTAGCTGAACCCCAAGGTGAAGAGGGTTCCGAGGGCTTTGAAGAATCTGAAGGCCCCGGCGGTTCTAGTGACGAGTCGGGCTCCGGTGAAGATCAAGCGTAGATACCTTAGAATTGTTTTTTGTTTTTGTATTCTGTACATATTTTTTGTTGAGGCCGTTTTTGTTGGGCCTTTGTAAAGATATTCCGGAATATATAAAAAAATTTCCTTTTGAAAATTTTCAAGTCTATTATCTTAGCATTTTTTTACAATTTCAAATATTCTTAATGCCATAGCACAGAATCAAATGTAGTAATAAGTCATTTTTCGTAGGTCCGAACAAAACCTGTCCTCGATGCAATTTTTGCTCAAAACTTGTGAAAACTGGGATTGACCAAAAATTTTCCCAAGATGCTTGCTTAAATGTTTTTAGACTATGCCTTTGCCGAGGGTAACCTTTGAACAAGTTTAGAATTTTGTTGAAGGCCTTATGTTTTTATTATGGGCTTCAGACGTCTCCGAACCGCTTTTAGGGTAGACATAGCCTTTTAGGTTTAGGCACTGCCTAATAGGTTTTGTGCCTCCGGGTTTTGATAACCCGAGCCACCCCAACTTATTTCGGACAACATTCCCCGAGTGAGGGTAGACCTTTGGGCTCGGATAGGGGTAGCCCTTGGGCTCTATAGTCCATGGGTAGGAATAGCGCTTAGGCTCGATACTTTTAAGAAGCAAAACTGTGCATTAGCAAGGTAGAAACTTACTTTCATTTATGTGTGTAACGTACAAGATAGTAAGCGTGTAAAAGCTCGTATTATGGCTAAGGTGGCCTACGTGGGCACGGTTCACTTGACCGTTTGGCCCTTACAATAAATCCTAACCATCGAGCCTAGACTATTCAAGCACAAATTATCATTCCTTCATTGCTAAAAAGCTTGATCTGAGGGTGATGACCCCCCAATATTCAAGGATGATCTCGAGAGATATCAGATACTGTTGATGCGACCATTGACTCCGATTTAAAACCGGTCTTCGATTCTAAGTTAGCATAATTTACTATTACCTAGTTAAAAATCTTGCCGGAAAAACCATCTGGGACAAAACCAGTTCAAGGGAAAAAGGGCGCAATGCGTGCTTTCAGACCTAACAACCACATTCTCTTTTGGTTGTTGCCTGCAAGTGTTAGTCCGATTGGTAAAAAAGGTGATTGAGATCGTACCTTAGCAGTAGTACCGTTTTAAGTACGTCACGTTCCAGTTGTTCGGTCGCTTTGCACTGTTTCCTGCTTCAAGTTTGTATGAATCTGTATCAGTAATCCCGATAACTCGATATGGTCCTTCCCAATGCGGTCCCAGCTTCCCTTCGTTCGGGTTCTGGGTGTGCAGTGTTACTTTTCTTAACACGAAGTCCTAGATATTGAAGTGTTGGATGTTGGATCTTCGGTTAAAATATCTTTCTATCCGCTGTTTCTAGGCGGCCAACCGGACTAGGGCGACCTTGCACCTCTCATCAAATAGTTCTAGGCTCGTGCTCATGGCCTCATCATTTGATTCTTCGATCGCATATCGGAACCTGAGGCTCGGTTCTCCCACCTCGACCGATATTAGAGCTTCGGCACCGTAGATCAACGAAAACGGCGTGGCTCCAGTACTAGATTTTGAGGTCGTATGTTATGTCCACAAGACTTCGGGCAGAATTTTCTTCCATTTCCCTTTGGCATCGGTCAACCTTTTCTTAAGGTTTTGGAGTATAGTCTTGTTTGTAGACTTCGCATGTCCGTTCCCACTTGGGTGATAGGGTGTTGACAAGATCTTTTTGATTTTATGGTCCTCAAAAAATTTGCTTACCTTGCTACCGATGAACTTCTTCCCGTTATCACACACTATCTCGGTCGGTATACCGAACATGCATATTATGTGGTCCCAAATGAAGTCGATGACTTCTTTTTCCCGGACCTTCTCGAACGCTTGAGCTTCGACCCACTTTGAAAAATAGTCAGTCATAAACAGTATAAATTAAGTCTTACCGGGTGCCCACGGCAGGGGACCAACAATATACATTCCCTATTTCATGAACGGCCAAGGTGACAGGACCGGATGTAGTAGATCCCCATGTTGATGGATCATTGGTGCATGCCTCTGACAGTCATGGCATCTTCGAACAAAGTCCTTCACATCTTTCTCCATGTCGATCCAGTAATAGCCGGCTCTGATTAGCTTACGAACCAAAGATTCTTCCCCTGAATAGTTTTCGTAGGTGCCTTCGTGAACTTCTCTTAAAACATATTCGGTGTCCCCCAACCCCAAGCATATGGCGAATGGGCCATCAAACGTCCTTCTGAACAGAGTTCCTTCAGATAGGCTAAACCTGGTTGCCTTCCTGCACAGAGCTCTCAATCTTTAGGATCCGAGGGCAACTTCCCAGTCTTCAAGTAGTCTATATACTTGTTTCTCCAGTCCCAAGTTAAACTCGTTGAGTTTATCTCGGCATGGCCTTCTTCCACAACTGATTTCATGAGTTGTACGACCATTCCTGAGCTGAATTCATCATCATCAACCGATGACCCCGAGTTAGCCAGAGCATCGACTTTGCTATTTTGATCTCGGGGTATGTGCTGTAAGGTTCATTCCTTGAATCGATGCAGCGTTACCTGTAATTTGTCCAAGTACCTTCGCATTCGTTCTTCTTTTACTTCGAATGTCCCGTTGACTTGATTTACCACAAGGAGGGAGTCACACTTAACTTAGACCACATCGGCCCCCGGGCTTTTAGCCAATTCGAGACCTGAAATCATGGCCTCATACTCGGCCTCATTGTTAGTCAATTTTACAGTTCTAATAGATTGCCTAACTACGTTACCCGTAGGCGGCTTCAACACAATACCGAGTCCAGGCCCCTTTATGTTCGAGGCACCGTCCGTAAAGAGGGTCCAGATTCCCAAGGAAGTTCCCGAGGTTAACAAATATTCCTTTTCAACTTCGGGTATTAAGGCCGGCGTGAAGTCGGCCACGATGTCTGCCAAAATTTGAGATTTAATGGCAGTTCGGGGTCAATATTTGATATCGTACCCGCTAATTGCAATGGCCCATTTGGCCAATCGGCCCGAGAAATCGGGTTTGTGCATTATGTTCCTTAGTGGGTATGAAGTTATGACGCATATGGGGTGGCATTGAAAATATGGCTTTAACTTTTTGGAGGCGCTTAGCAAAGTGAGCGACAATTTTTCTAGGTGAGGGTACCTTGTTTCGGCCTCGCCTAGAGTTCTACTAACATAACAGATAGGAAATTAGGTACCTTCCTCTTTGCGGACTAAGACTCCACTTATCACTATCTTGGATACCACACCCCACACTTAAACCATTGCTCATCCTCGAGCAATCAAACCACACTTCATAATGACACTACCTTTTTAAATATTTCTCCTAACTCATCAACCAAGAATATTTAAAATAAACTAAGCACAATAGTGTAACATCTTCACCTCAAAAATTGACTCACAAGCACCACACATTATTCACAACTTACTTAGTTACTATAATAAAGAGGTCAACGATATTACCTTTCCTTCATGAATCAATTGCCCTCACATAACAAAAGAGAGTAGTTCCACACACCATAAAAATTTAGAACAATCAGGAACTCAAGATAGAAAGAATTCACTCATTCTCAGAAACACCATTCATATGCCACAAAAGATGAACCATAAGCTTGCCTGTAGTGTACTACTCTACTAATTGAGCTCATTCAGTCAAGGATCAAATAGGACTTTAATTGGTTGTAATGTAGGCTGCGGGACGGGTAGGATATATTTGGATATAAGAGTGACTACACCTCCCTAGGCACTTTAATACATACAATTTAACATTCAAAACCGCACACTTATGTCAAACCATACTCCACCTTAATATCAATATGCATTAACTTCCTTCTTCTTTAAGCACAATTACATCAAGAGTTACCACTTATCAAAGATCATTTTTCACAATCATACAACTACATAAATTTTTATTTTTCTTTTTCAATTCAAGCGGCTCTTACTTTTTTAAAACAGTGCACCTTTTTTCTTATTTCATTAGTTCTACTCAAAAGCCAAACCAACCACCCAACACTTCAACTTTTACCAAGGTCATATAATTTCAAGTGCTCACGAGAGGTAAAAGATTCAAATAGATGGTCAATTCAAACAAATAGGTAAGGCTTGTAATGTGGTTGCCAAAGAAGCGGGATTACAGGCTCAACGGGTTTAACTACGATACATAACAATTTGGTGGGTAAACTATATAGTTGGCTCAACAAAGAAACGCCTATATCACTTCCAAGACTGAACAAAACTACTATTTCGCTTTGCAAACACACAGGGCAAGTTCTAGACATCAAATGCAATGTACAGAATACACCAAACCTCACACACATGGCACATAACTCACTCAAGATTGGATTCATCAAGACACTCTAGTTAAAGCAGTTAAGTAAAGTTAAGATTATACAATTTAAGGTACTTATACAAGAGTCAAAAACTGAGCCTAAGCGTCACAACTAAAGCATTCACTATTCTCAAGGCATAATAAAGTCAAGAGATATTGCTTCCATTTCAAACCATAGCACAAGGTTTCCTACCCCTAATAAAAAATAACTAACTATACCCGGCTCAAACAAAAACCCTTGAAAAAGAACCACAACACAAAGAAAAATCAAGAGGGACTTAATACACTAACTACAAAAGAAAATCTTTTTGTCTTTTTCTTTCGACTTAATTCCCTCAAGAAACCCGTCGAATGACATCCATCGTCGGGAAAAATCAAAAATTTTAAAATTTTTATGTTTTTTCAATTTTTTCTATCTCTAACTACTAGAATTAACAAAAACTAAAAACAGAAATTAACACCTATACATACAACATACAAATATCCCCCACTCCACACTTAAAGTTGTGGCGTGTCCCCATAACACATAATTAAAAAGCAAGAGGTAAAGGAAACTTCCCTAAAATTTTCTTCTTTTCCGAGAACTTATGAACTCCACCCCTAATTCTGAATCCATTCCTCGTTTTTTCTCCTTGGGATTCTTTATGGAGATCATTACGCCCAATTCTTCCGAGAATATATGCAAGACCCGCTCTTTGCTTTCTTTCTTGTCCTCATCTTGAGCGGTGAATTGCTCGTTCAGGATCATCCTTAACTTTTTTATGCATTCTTTCACAGGATCTATCCATGTATATTCCTATAAATCCCCAAAAATAAAATCCACATGATCAATGTTAGAATAAGAAAACAAAGAACAAAGGTCATGTGAATATTCCTGTAGCATGTCCAAGACAATTTGTTTCTCATTCTCTTCTACCAAATATTGCAAATGTGAAACAGCGGATGGGGGTTTGAACTCTTCTTTCGTTGCTTCACACTCAACCACAACCTTGTTTTCAATCATCTCAGTTGAATCAGAATCCTCTTGAGTAGGCTCATTTTCGCAGGGTATCTCCTCCATATATTCACCATCACGACGTAAAGAGCTTTCTGAAAGTGTATTTATTATTTGACTTATTTGCATTGTTAGGTTGTTAATGGATTCATCATCTTGTGTAAATCTCTCTTCCACCTTATTTATGAACTTATACACAAGCTCTTCTAAACTACCATTCTCCCATTGAGGTGGTTGTCTCACTTCCCTTTCATTCCAGTCATAATAAGGGTATTTATCCCAACCAAAGTCAGAATTGTGCCCATATAAATCCTTATACCTGTACGAACTAGAGAGATAGTGAGACTTCTCAAAATACAAACCATAGGAAGAATACATACCTGCTTGATAGTCAACCCATAGATGATTTTCACCGCATTTAAAACACATAGTAGACCGCTGATAATGTTCAGTTGCTAACTCTTCAACCATTTTTTTAGGCTGGTTGTACTCCATCTTCACAACATTAAGAGTTCAATATCTACAGTATCTTCTCCAACTTGTTAGGAACTACAAAACAAATCTTGAAAAGAAGCTAACTAATAAAGAAAATAAAATAGAAAAGGAAAAAGAAAAGAAAAAAAAACTAAAACCTAATTCCTGAATTAGCACTATAAACTATTTCCAACACTATTGGTTGCCAATCCCCGACAACGATGCCAAAATTTGATGAGCTAAAAATACAACACAAAATTATGTTCGCTAGTCGAATATAGTATAGAAAATATCGTATCCATATGGATTGGAGTTAAACAGTATTTTCATAGTTTACAGCTTTATTGCTATTCAAGATGATCAACAATTTAGATTTGTTTGAATTATATCTAACATTAATTAAAAGTTTAACTATTGGCTAATGACAATTGCAACAAGAGTAAGCAAGAAGATATCAAGGGGATAAAATAGGGGTTGATTGGATAGGTGTAAGATACTTGTTTGGAAATTAACTTCAGTTACATCACTTCTATAGTTTAAGTGAGTCTCTCGAATTCACTCTATTATATTCAAACATTTAGTAGAAACTCCTCTCTTGATTAAGTCTCAAACTTACGATATGAACTAAGTTAAGCTTGGTGAACATATGCAAGAATTCGTAGTGGGTTGATCCTTAGGAGAACCTCTTTCGATTATCCTCCTAACTAGGTCTAAACATTAATTCAACTAGCCTCTTTCGATTACTAACAAGAATCAATGAATTCAACCAATAAGATAATGCCGAACATCACAAATTATGCCTCTTTCGACTACATAAACAAGTGAATATATATGCAATAATAAAAACTCCCAAAACGCTTCAATACATAAAACTAGAGTTAATATCCACAAACATTTCTCAAAACACCAAATCCATCAATCCCTAAGGAAGAATTACTCCATGAATATGGAGAAATTTATCACAATTAAGTTTAAGTCAAAGTAAAATATAAAACATCTAAACCCTTGTCTTGAGTGACGATGAATGGTGAAATCTTTGTACTCTTGCTTCTCCCTCTTCTCTTTAGCTTCCTTAGGTCTAAATTATGTTAAAAGTCCTCAAAATACTATTTTTTTCATGTATATATACCAAGTAAGGTCGGGCCCAAACAAATACACCTTCTCCTACATGAAATAGGACACTTTTTGCGGACAGGTCATGCGCGGCCGCGCACTTGGCCTCGCACTTTTCACCCTGTTCTGCCTCATATGCGTGCTCAATGCGCAGGCGAGCAAGTGGGTGGCGTTCTGTTGGGAATTTGGGAAAATGTAAAACATGAAAGTTGTAGCCCTTTTAAATAGCTTTCTAACGATATATTGTGGAGCCCAAAAAAGTTCTGAGAAAAAAGTTATGTGTATTTTACTGGACACTACGCAATATACCTGCTCGATTCTTCGTTTCGTTCCACTATCATTCGTTGATCCTCAAACTCGATCCCAACTTAATCCTTAGGCTTTTACTCAGACTTTAAAGCTCTAGAATAGCTTGAATTCATTCTATAACATCTATATAGATCGTAATCACTCCTACAAGGCATAAAACACATAATTAGTGCAAAACACTAGCGATTAAAGTTCCAACTCAATTAAAGTACAGTAAATTAGAGTGCGATAAGTGACTAAAACATGAGATTATAGCCTACCATCAATACCGCTAAGTACAGGTACAGTTGCATGTCCGCCTTCAGAGTATGGAGCAAGGGTGGACTCGAAAGGTACCGTTTGAGTTCTTCCAAAGCTTGTTGGCACTCCGGGGTCCATGAAAAGTTATTGTTCTTCTTCAATAATGAGAAGAACCGATTGCTCTTATCGGAGGACCTCGATACGAACCAGCCTAGGGAAGCTATGCGCCCGGTTAGCCTCTGAACGGCCTTGACATTGTCCACCACGGTAATATTTGCTATAGCTTTGATTTTGTCGGGATTGATCTCGATCCCTCGGTTAGACACCATGAATCCAAGGAGCTTCTTGGATCCGACCCCAAATGCGCATTTCTCCGGGTTCAGCTTTATTTTATATTTCTTCAGTATGTTGAAGGTATCCTGTAAATGTTTCAAATGGTCCTCTGCTTGCAGGGACTTAACTAACATGCCCTCAATGTAAACTTCCATTGATTTTCCTATTTGTTCTTCGAACATCAGGTTTACTAGGCGTTAATAGTGGCACCGACATGTTTTAGTCCGAACGGCATTACGTTATAACAATAGGTGCCGAATTTAGTGATAAAATAAGTTTTTTCTTGATCGCTCTGGTCCATCCGGATTTGGTTGTACCAGGAATAGGCGTCGAGAGAGCTGAGTATCTCGTGCCCGGCCGTTGCATCGATCATGTGATCTATGTTAGGCAAAGGAAAAGAATCCTTGGGGCACGCCTTGTTCAAGTCTTTGTAATCTACGTATATCCTTCATTTATTTCCCTTTTTAGGCACTACTACTACGGTATCCAATCAATACGGGTACTTAACTTCCTGATGGAACCAATTCTAAGGAGTTTAGATACCTCGTCTTTGATGAATGTATGCTTGACTTCGGACTCTTTTTTTATTTAATCGGGTGGAACTTCAGATCCAAGCTTAGCTTATGAGTGGTTACTTCTGGCGGGATCCCTCTCATAACTAGATGGGACCAAGCAAAACAATCTACGTTAGCTATAAAGAATTTAATGAGTTTTTTCTGAGCTCGGGAGTTAACCTCGTGCCCAAGTATACCTTCTGATCGGGCAAGTGTTAGATCAGTATGACTTGATCCAACTCCTCGGCCGTCGATTTGGTGGCATCGGAATCGTCTGGGGTGATGAACGACCTAGGAACTCCGTAATCATCATCCTCGCCTGCCTCTTGCTTCCCCGGTTCGGTCAGGGCCGGTATCGGTGATTGCTATTTAGTTTCTTCATTCCTAACCAACTCCGGGTTCTTTGATGTCGAGAGTACGGACATCGGGATCACCTCATCGACCGCGAACATTTCTTTTGCGGCCGGCTACTCTTCGTAAACTATCTTGATCTCTCCCGGTATGGGGAACTTCAATGCCTGGTGTAGTGTCGAGGGTATTGCCCTCTTGTTGTGAATCCATAGTCTTCCGAATAGAGCATTATATATCATATCCCCTTCGATCACGTAGAACTTTATTTCTTGAATGATTCTGGTGGTGTTCACTGGCAAGGTTATCTCCCCTTTAGTAGTTTCACATGCCATATTGAATTCATTTAAGACCCGCACTGTAGGCACTATTTGATCTTGTAGATCCAGCTGTTCTATGACCCTCGATCTAATGATATTGGCTGAGCTACCTAGATCAATCAACACATGCTTAATTCAAGATTTATTTATGAGTACAGATATTACCAGTGTACCGTTATGCGGTTGCACGATGCCTTCAGCGTCCCCATCATTGAAAGAGATGGTCCCCTCCGGCATGTAATCTTAGGAAAAATGTTCGCTTTTCCCTTGTAATGGACACCTTAGTGCGCTTCAGCATTGACCCCTGGGGGATGTCGACTCCACTAATGATCATGTTGATGACGTGTTGAGGTTCCACTTGCTCGGTCTGTTTGTTGGAGTCACTATTCCTGAAGTGATTTTTGGCTCGATCACTCAAAAATTCCCGGAGGTGCCCGATATTGAATAACCGGGCCACTTCTTCTCTTAGTTGTCGGCAGTCTTCAGTCCTGTGGCCGTGAGTGCCATGATAGTTACACATCAGGTTGGGGTCTCTTTGGGCAGGATCGGACTGCAATGGCCGAGGCCACTTGGTATATTTGATACGTCCGATGGCAGATATGATGCCGGCAACATCGAAGCTGAAGTTGTATTCCGATAACCTCGGTGCCTCCCTGGCCCCGAGTGGTATGTCGAAACCGTTTTTGCTCATGAGTCCCCAGCTATTATAACCTCGATCGCTTCTCTTTTTGTTTCTCGTAGGTTTACATCCGGATCCACTGCCCCTTCGATCTCTGCTATACGGTTGATACCGATCTCTGTTTGGTCTCGGTTCATGATCGATGACTCTTTTAGACCTATCATTAGTTCTGATGGGATGCACGGACCCAGAGGGGGGCCCGAGTTGATCATCCTCGACTCTGATTTTTGATTGGTACCTATTATAGACATCAGTCCAAATTACCGTGTGGTACTCTATCAAATTTTGTTTCAGCTATTGTGAAGGCAAGGAGCTTTGGGGGTTGAGTCCTTGAGTGAATGCTTGAACGGCCCAATGGTCCGCAACCGGAGGCAGGTCCACTCTTTCCATTTGAAACCTCGATATGAATTCCCTGAGCATTTCGTTATCTCTTTGTTTCACTTTAAAGAGGTCTGATTTTCTGGTCTCGACCTTGATGGCCCCGGTATGAGCTTTTACGAAGGCATCTGCAAGCATAGCAAACGAATCAACAGAATTAGGGGGCAGGTTGTGATACCATATCATTGCTCCTTTAGACGGAGTTTCTCCGAACTTTTTCAGCAGAAACGACTCGATTTTGTCATCTTGTAAGTCATTTCCCTTTATGGTAGTCCCGTTATATTTTGAAATTTCGGGCATATGGAATTTCTTTGGGATTGGCTTCAGAGCTGCTCTTGAGGGAAAGGCTTTTGAACAAATTTCTTGGAATCCAGGCCTTACAATATCGGGGGTGCTCCTGGAATTTGATCAACCCTGGACTTATAGGTCTCTACTTTTTTGTTGTTGAATTCGATCTTCTCTTCCCTCGATTCCACTCGCTTTGTCTGTTCCTCAAGCATCTTTATTATTTCAGGGTTGGTCCCGGGTTCAACTTTACCCGGCCTTTTTGTGGCTGGTTCATTTCTGTGGGTATTTTCCCGCGATGGTTCGTGCTCAACACTGCTGGGGGCGCGGCTTTCGTTCTGCAACTGGGCTATTGCCGCATATTAATTTTGTAACATTTCAAAGATTACCCGTAAATCGATCTCATCGCCTTCGCCGTCGTGCGTACCCCAGGCTATCGATCGGGCTCCCCTGCGAACGTTGTTTTCGGGGTCGGTAGGCAAGTTTGCGTCGATGGCCACATGTGAGTTAGTATCGATTGGGTCCGTGACCGGAACTCTATTGGGGTCAAGAGGAGGCACCTTGTTGTTGGGCACTACATTGTTGTTCTCGCCATGGTGGTCAGACTCAGCATCAATGTTCAAATGAGCAGATTGAAAGTTTGACATTTTTAATTTGACCTAAAATTAAAATCTCAAAGAACAAGCGTAAAACAGAGTGCGTTATGAAAGTTTGTATCAAATTACCACTCTTATCCCTAGCCCACGGTGGGTGCCAAACAGTTTACCCTTAAAAACGGATAACAATTGAATTTATACACGATTTTAAGGATATGTGGATTAATTCAATATAAGTGATTAATGATGTTAGATTAAGCAAATGAAAAACGTAATAAATGGCCAAACCAATGATAAGAGTGATCCCGAACTCGGTTAATGGCTCAATGAGGAACTTGCCTTTGGTTCCGAGCTTGCATTTATGAAGAATTTATGAACAAAAATAAGAACTTTGAATAACTTTTAGAAACAGAGAGAATAGAAGTAAATTGCCTTGGTATGCGTGTTATAATGTATTTTATGAATAATAAGCTTCCCCTTTTATATAGTAGGGGAGTTTACCCTAAGTACAATCCTAAAAAAGATAAAACTTTCTCGTTTCGCTAATCACTGATTTTCTGTCGATGCGGGCCAAGATTCACGCTATGATATCCGGTTGCGCACGGACATCATGACCCTTTGTTAGTTGTGTGCGGTTGTTTGGTAATGTTCTCCGAAGTCTTGAGGCTCGAATCGGACCCGGAGGACGCGGTCCCGATGCCCCCGAGGGCAGGTGTTCTACTCGAGCCCCGATACGAGGACTCCTCGCTCTAATTCTGATTCCTTACGGTCACGTTCCTGCCCCGTTTGCCTCACCGAAAAATCGGGGTGCTCATTAGGCACAGTTTTACCCGTATACAAATACTATAATGAAAACAAAGTGCTTGGCTAAATTCCTGAATGAAGAGCCCCCACACCCCCACACACACAACAAAATGAACGACTAAATACGATAGTAAGGAAACTGGTGCACCTATGGTTTTCATTTCAAGACAATAATGAATGGAAATTGTCATTACCAACTTCCCCTTTTGATGTGTTTCTGGTCTTCTTCCTAATTAAATAGTTTTGAAGAATTTCTAGTGGCCTCTCCACGAATGACACCAATTTATTTTATTGTGACCAAAAAGAGGAAGCTTACATCTTATTGAAGACAAAATGTGTTGATATTTCTGAATACAAAATAATGTAATCATAGTATAAAGTAATCTGTGGGGCTCAACCACTCTAAAGATATTCTTAATATGGTATGTAATATTGCTCGCTTTGTGTCAAGCTCGTACGGTTTTCTTTAAAAAGTCTTACACCATTAAGAGATATCTAAACCTTATATGTAGGATCCTAATCTTTTCAACTACAATGTAGGACTTTGTTCGCACTCCCAACATTTTCCCTCTTCAACAAAGCTTCACATGGCCTACTACCACAATCCACAGGTATCTCCCTCGAACTAGTTCCACGTGATCTATATTACCACGATCCACGGGTCAATTTTTTGAAATTCACTTGTGTGCCAACCATATTTTTAGAATATTTGTGGCAACCGAAACCCACAACTAGTTTCTTTTTGTGTGTGCATCTCAAAACCAAATCTCGAACCATCAGTCTATCATTGTCATACTCATCCCATTAAACCTGTGCCGTGATATTTGTTGATGGACTTAACTAGCCCAAAGATACCCTGAATATTATGTGATATTGTTCGCTTTGTGTCAAGCTCGCATAATTTTTCCAAAAAAATTTCACTTTATTAAAAGATTCATGCGCTTTATATGTAAGCTCCCAAACTTTTCAAATAACTTCGTATGGTCAAATTCACTTATAAGATACAACAATTTGCAAGCCCCACCATTGAGAATTTATGACGGGGAGAGACCAATTCCTCGAGTGGCAATATATACTACGTATAGTCGTCGTTGACGAGACTTTTTTTATTTTATTTTATAGAATATAGAATGTGGGAAAAAAACAAAAATGATTCCATCAAACTTAATTTAAACGTTTGTATTATTTGAGAGTTGAGAGGAGCAAAAATCAAGCTCAGTGCTAGAGATAGTGGGTATCCTTTTAAATGACCATTGGAATTAACTGGCTGGACTACTCAGATTTGAGAATGCTTCTTCTTTATTTTCATGTAATTATCAATTCTTATTCTTTTCTTAATTCCGTGACATTGTTACTTCGTTGCTTAATAGCAATAAGATTTTTCTTTTGGGTTTCACGGAAATATTTATTTCAAAGCTCTTATATTGGAAAAATGATTACTTTCTATGCTCAATATCAAATTTGTTTTGTTTTTAAAATAACTATAATTTAAAATCAGTTATGTCCCCCCCCCCCCCCCCCCCCCTTTTCTTTTTTAAGGTAATTATGATTCTTACCCAAATAAGCTGTCTAATTTCCATCAGTATAGTGAACTTTCTTGGAAATAAGAACTCTATATTGACAAAAATTTATACTAATAAATTACTGATATTTTTGTATAATTTTTTTTATTCATTCTTTTAAATAAGTCATCAAAACCGGAGAATTGATTCGTTGAGCTTCACTTTCACAATTTAAATTTAAAAAACAAAAACTGAAAGATATTATCAAAAGATGGATTAGAAAGTAAAGGAAAAAGATTCAGCAAATTAATGAATATTCTATTAAAACCAGACATTGACTTGACTATATGCATCAAAGTCAAGAGGGCCCTCGTACTAATTAATTTTATAATATCACCAGCATCTTTTTCTATCCTGATCCCACCTCTGCAATTGGATTTAATTTGTTTAATTCGCTCCAAAGAGACTAGTTAACTACGTAAGAAATTGCTTGGACAGTCATTCACACAAGAATCGATGTATGTTGTGGATTATTAGATTTTTCTGCGTTATTATCACTTTTAGCTCGTGTTAGAAATTATTTATATTTGATAGTCAAAAAAATATATAAAATTTATATATTTTTTGTATAGTACACACATATATATAATATTCGGCTATTATTTTTAGAACGCCTGTACAATGTCATTTTCTCTTTTTTTTCCAATAACACTGTAGAGTTCAATAATAATAATAATATAACTTATATCTGATGTATCAAATATTAAAGAGAAACCGAGATAGTTAAGATAGTTTCAAAATATCTTATTTTGGTTATACACAATAAAGTAATCGAAAATTAATATAGTATATTTTTTTTAAAATAAGTCGAATCAAACTATTGACACGCCTAAACGGCTAAAATATGTAATCCAGTGTTTCGTGTCAAGTTATTTATATATAGTTGAATAAATAAAATTTTGTTTAGTTAATTCCAACTCATTGGCACGAAGAAGTAACACAACTGAATTGTTAGTGCGCATTTGCTGACTAAAATTATAATTCCACCTTGTTTAACGCCCCTTTATGACTTTCCCGATCGGCGCCTCGGGTCAGTAGCTGAGCTCCGGGTCATAGGCAATCGGAGTTATTATATAAACCTCATATTTTTTTTCCCTATCTTTCGTGGGCGTTGGACATAAGAATTGTAAAAATCCGAAAAAGTAAAAAACACTAAAAGTAAAAAATATTATTTGAAAATTAGAGTTATTTTGGACATGAGTACAATTTTGGGCTGTTTTTGAATTTTTATGATTTGAAGTGAAAATTTTGAAAAATAACTTTTTGAAGTTTTTTAATTTTTTGAAAAATTTCAAAATAAATTTCAAGTGAAAATTAAAAATTTCATGGTCAAACACTCATTTGAAAAAATAAAAAATTTTCGAAAAAAAATGAAAAAAAAAATTATGGCCAAACAGGCCGTCATGTTGACACAAAGGCAATCCACCCTTTTGAAGGCATAAGAAAATACTAGTAATTGACATGATGATTAAAAGAATTTAAGAATCACTGAACTTTTCAAGCAGGACAAGAGTGAGTTGCTTTAGTGGCGAGCACCCTCCACTTCCAACCAAGAGGTTGTGAGTTCGAGTCATCCCAAGAATAAGGTGGAGAGTTCTTGAAGGGAGGGAGCCGTGTTTCTATCGAAAACAGTCTCTGTACCCCAGGATAGGGTAAGATCTGCTTACATACTACCCTCTTCAGACTCCACTAGTAAAATTATATTGAGTTGTTGTTATTGTTGAACTTCTCAAGCATATGAATTTGCAGAAGATGTGGAAGTATGCATCAATTTGATGGATACATATTCTAATGAAACAAGGCGGCATTGACTTGATTTTGTTAGCTTGAAGACCTTTTCACCTTGTACTCAACCACTAGTAGCCTTAGTTTCTTATCCACATTTTAGCCTGATCACCACACGATCAAAGCATGTAGTGGGATGGATTTCGGATTTTTTCATCCTTTTGATCAGAAATCTTGCATTCCAACTTTATGAATATCTAAATAAATTTATGCGCTACTAATGTAGCTCCTTCCATTTTAATTTAGATATTGCAGTTTGATTTGACAAAAAGTTTAAGGAAAAAAAGGAATTATTTTGAAACATGTAGTCCTAAAAGTTTAAGGGGCAAAAGTTTTGTGGGTCATAACATTTTTGTGGCCGTAAAGGTTTCTCAGTAAGGGTAGAGTGGTATAATAAAAAATTTAAAATTAAATTATTTTCAAATATAAAAATATGTCATTCTTTTTTGGAACGGTCTAATAAGGATAGTATATCATTTAAATTCAAAGGGAGTAATAGTTTAGCCTAGCTTTGCCCTAAAGCAACGGCACGTCTCTGATGTCACTCTTTTTCTGTCAACAAGGTGGCATGAGTTGATTTTCATCTTATGAAAAGGAAACTGTCAAATTGTAGAAAAAAATATATTTCCAACATTGTCTGAAATGCACATATACAACCACTTGAATTTGCCAAAGAATGTGTAACCTAATGACTTGTAATTTTAATATGAAAGTCAATATTAAATGAGGTTAGGATCTAGTCCTTTTTGTGCCTTCAGTAGGGTTTGGTTAGCAATTGTGGATTTTGATAAGTATAAATCATGGAAGGCGGATAGAAATCACAGAATTAAAATGGTGTTGCGAAATTTTACAAGAGCTAATGCAGCTAGTTGGATTAATAGATTATTATCTAACTAATTCTACTAAAACTGAAATTAGCTACGTAATTCGTTGTTAATCAGTGTTAAATCGCTCGTAGCTCACAATTATTTTCGATAATATGTCGTTAATCCGTCGCTAAATAGTATTAGCAGCGGATTTAACTATTTAGCTACCGAATTTGTTCGTCGCTAATTCTTAATCTTTTATTAGTGATAACTTTTGAGTTATCATCTCGAGGTATTATCCTTACTCCTTTGTGCTATTTTATCTGACAGATTGGATCATGAATTATTAATTTTGATATATCTATTATAAGTGTTAATTATAGTAAAAAAAAAAAGCTTATAAGCCGAGAGCCTATCTGAAACAGTCTCTCTATCTCAATAGCCTATTAAATGTGGTCATGTATGTAATAGAATTGAGTGGAAAGACCTCTTAGTTGGACCCAGACTACGATGGCAAGGTAAGTATAAGATCTAGTATACACTATTCTTTCTGACCACACTTGTGAGATTACACTCGATTTGTTGTTATAAAAATATTGGTTAGAATTAGTTCAATACAGAAAAATAATAATAACATTCAGAATTTGAATAATTCAATGAATTTGAATTCTTGAAAGTTGAAAAATTGAATAAAAATTGGATATTATCAAACATTTGAGAATGTTGCAATAAAATGTCATATAAATTAGAACAATAAAATGTTTAGTATGTTTGACTATTAGGTACAAGTAGAGTTTGAATACAACTATAAAACGTTAGGAAGATGTCATGCTACACGATTTGGGTAAAGTTCATTTTTAGCAAATGCCTAATTTCAGATAGATGGCCTAAAGCTAAGCCAACTCTTGTGGCTTCTGGTCTTCAGCAGTATTATTATTTATTAGGGACTAAAACGAAATAAAAATAAGCTGAGGATGTTGAATTTAAATCGGGCCATGACCGTTGGAACTGTCATTTTAGTCCTTGAGGTTTTTAAAGTTGTGCACACTGTTCGGTAATTAAACTGAACGAATCATGCCAATGGCATGGGCACCAAATTGGATTTATTTTAATAATCCTAATTCTTGACAAGAGTGGGTTGCTCTAATGGTAAGCACCTTCCACTTCTAACCAAGAGGTTGTGAGTTCGAGTCACCCCAAGAGCAAGGTGGGGAGTTCTTGGAGGGAGGGAGCCGAGGGTCTATCGGAAACAGCCTCTCTACCCCAGGGTAGGGGTAAGGTCTGCTTACACATTACCCTCCCCAGACCCCACTAGTAAAATTATACTGTATTGTTATTGTTGTTGTTGTTATTATTAATAATCCTGAAGCTTCAACATTTATTTCTCATATACCATTTAATTAAAAAAAGGGAACTGTTTTTTTTTTTTTTACTAAATCATTTGTATTACTTGTCGAGCAATTTAATCCTGTTTTTTATTCGCCAAATCAATTGGCGTGGTCAAGCTATAAATCTCTGTTAAAGATTAAGATAATCTCATTTAATCACCATATCATATAATTCAATGAACCCTACTCATGTCAAGTGCAGAGAAAAGTTGATATTGCATGTAAAGGCAATCTTTCTCATAAGCACTGTTTAACTACAAATCAGATCTTCAGACAACCTTTAAGCTGGAGGAATAAAGAACAATGTAAGTTTGCATTTCGTGCTTGAGCCGAGAGTTTATCAAAAACAGTCTATTACCTTTATAAGATCGGAGTAAGATCTGCGTACACATGAAATTACACTGAATATGTTATTTCTATGGTTATTGGTCATAATGCAATGTACGTAGGAACCATTAAAAATTGTGATGGAATGTCTTAAAAAATCCGATCGGGAGCGTTTTCTTTTTTAGTGAGTCTTAATTAAATGATTCGGATCTAACTAATATTGAAACGTAGAAAAGAATGGTGCGTGACCTTTTAAAAAATGAAAATACTAAGATACAAAGCGATTTTCTAGTGCATGTAGCCACGTTGCTAAACAACTCATTTTGTTCCACTGGAAATTCCGTTTTCTAATTATTTTCATGAGAAGCTCAGTTAATCAGATCCCAACTGACAAAATTAAATTGTAAAGTTGACAAGAAAGAATATGCTTTGCATTTAATATTCTAATTTGTTCAATAACTTAACCATCACGCTGAATATTTTAAACATAAGAATTTGCCTCCATTGTGATTCTCTGACATTTTTTTTTCTTTTCTTTTTCTTTGGCTTTTTGCCTTTTGTTTTTCCCTAACGTTTAGTCGATTTCTTTTTTCTTTTTGGGATTTCATTTTACCAATATGGAAATAAAGAGGAAATGTTTGTGATCTTTGAACTTCAATGAACATTATACTCTATAGTCTCCACTTTTGTTCTTCAAACATGAGTTGGATGAATAAAATTTTATTTCGTTTGTTTACCGGGTTATAATTAATTTCGGAATAAAATTTGAGATTTCATTTATATTGGTGATTATAGGTATAAGCTAATATAAGTATAATTCACATTGGATATGAGTAATAATTCCAGGATTATAATTATGAGATTTTAATTCCTAGATAACCCTCTTTTGAACCTAATGATTTGCTACTTTCATATATAATAATGCAATTTTCTTTCTTAAGTAAATATGAAAAAGGAAGAGAAAAATAAGGATCCCATGAAATACATGCCACAGCTATATAATGCCCGTTGATTTTAAATCATGCCTTGAGAATAACATTGTCTAACAATTCTATTTATTGCACTCGTTTTCCACGTCAGAACGTTTCTATTTTCACTTTTTGTTTTCTTTTCAAATGAGAGGGACTTCTTTTGTCTTTGTTCATGTTTATATGTTGATATATAACATACTTAACAAAAGGTCCATTTCTATAGAATAATTTTGTTCTGATTGCAAAATATTCTTTAAAGTAAAGTATTAATCCAAGAACCTCTATAATATGGTTCAATCATGAATACACCAACCAATCAATCAGCTCCCTCGAACATTTAAAAATTCTACACACAATTTAATATATGTAGGATTTTCGTTATATTGGATTTTAATTAACTGTTTGTTCTTGAAAACACATGCATGGGTGTATTTGTAATTATTAATTAAATTAAGAAAGTGGAGTAAATAATCAAAAGAGTTTTTAAGTTAAAAATAAAAAATTTCCCATGTGTGTATTAACTTTTAAGAAACGTATAAAACGGGAATAACATTTCGTTCTTCTTGGTTAAAGATTTTGATTTGAAATCTTAAAGAGTTGTTTAAATCCAAAATATCCTATTTAGAATTGAAAAGCATGCTTGTTGCTTTCTTCATTTATTGTGCACCTTATTATTGATATTCGTTGTTCTTTGAATATTTTTTTGGCTATTTTCTCCATTATTATATTTGCTTATGAGTTGTACATATTATAATATGTAAATAGGACAAAATTCGCCCCAAAATATTTAGGGTAATATGCCATTAAGAAAGATTCAGATGAGGTCGGCCGGGGAACAACGAGATTCGTGGTCGAGGTGCCAATACGATGACCGAGGTCGAGCATTGCTGACAGAGCAATAACGGCTAGTTTTTGAAATAGGATATTAAAAAGAATATTCTAGTGAATATTCTCAGCACTTATACTATTAGAGTTTACTAGGGATATGTATCAAATATATAAGGGAAAAAGAAAAGGAAGAGGGGCATCTCATATTCATTTGATAAAAATACCTTTTTCTTTTTTTTCGGTATAACAAGATGAAGCTAAACTTTGAGATATAATAATTGAATGAAAAGTGCCTTTTTGCTTCAAAGTTTGATCTCTTGAAAGATCCCTCATTTCAAAATTATAAACCCTCAACTGCACCAGACCTTTCTTCTTTCCGCCGCTGCCGGTGCTCTTCTCCGCCGTATCCAACGCCCCAACACACCCTTTTATAATATCATCAATTGACAAAGACAAAAAAAAAAGTTCTTCTCTCTCGGCGTACGTTAAGCGTGTCTGCTAAACAACGCTGGTCGGAAATGGGGCGAGGACGACCAAAGCAGAATGCGACGAGGATCCAACTGGTTGACTTCGTAGTATCAGAAAATTGCAGTGGTGGACAAGGCAGGGCTTCTTCTTCAAATGAAACCCTAATTAGCAAAAAAAGGAAAAGCTCGATACTACCTAATTCAGGAGGAGCAAATGTCATGAAGTTGAATTCACCAGTAGGTTCGAGCAGTATCAACACTAATGATCTGAATTCAACGCCTAAAGCTTCGGTAGGGAAGATTGGATCAATAACCTCAGGAGGTAACACTGTTCCATTGGTTACTGTAGAGAGAACTGTTGTGCAAATGACTGAGAAGACTAAGAGTTTAGGCCAAATTCCCTCTCCAAAGGTTGCGGCTAGCACGAGTAAACCAATTGCAGAGGAAGAACAACAGGGCACTGAGCAACAAGATGAGAATGCTCTTAAACAGGGGAAGATAGATCCAAATAATGGGAAGTTAGGGAAACCTTGGGTGAATCTATTTGCGGGCAACAGACTGGCTGAAAGGGGGATGGATCTCGTATATATTCCTCCACTGATACAGGATAGAGTTAAGAAGGTTCAAATGCAACAAGAGGAAATGGCAGAAGAAACCGAGAAATGGAAGAAGGCAGTCATAATGTATGTTATCGGAGCCTCACCATCAATCGGAACTATGGAAAGCTTCATAGCTTCCCAATGGAACTTTGCTGCTAAACCAAGAGTCTATTATCATAATGTGGGGTATTTTGTCATCTTGTTTAATATCATAGAGGATAAAAATAAAGTAATGTATACAGGGCCACATACTATAGGGAACAAGCCAATTATCCTCAAATCATGGTCTGCTGATTTCAACTTCTATGATGAGGTTTTGAAGACTATTCCATTGTGGGTGAGTTTTCCAAATCTGCCTCTGAATTGCTGGGGTAAGATTACGTTGAGTAGAATTGTTAGTGGTTTGGGATGCCCGATATATGCTGATGAATGTACATCAAGTACAGTTAGAATCTCTTATGTTAGGGTTCTAATTGAAATGGACATTTTCAAGGAGTTACCAAAGTGCATTGTAGTGCAGGATCCATCGGAGAAAGAATTTGAGCAGACAGTAAAGTATGATTGGGTGCCAAAGTATTGCCAAAAATGTCTTATGATTGGGCATGATTGTAATGGCTCACAAGAATATGTTGAACCACAGGGAGAAAGACAGAGGAATGGCCAGCAGAAATAAAAGTTTACAACACCAAATCAACAAGGCAAAGTCTATAAGAATGGAGGCAATATGCAACAAGCAAAGATTCAAAAGCCAACAGTCCAATGGGTAGCAAGAGGACAAACCAAACAACCTGATGAGGTGAAAGATAGGCATGCAATTCAAACTCAGCAACTTGAGACACACGAGACTGATAAAGCACCATCACAAAAAGCTAGTGGAAAAGGCCTGCAGGCTAACTATTCCAGTCCTAAGCAATACACACTTGTTACTACCAATAGATTTACTCCTTTAAGAGTGGATCCACAGGTTGAACATTCGAGCTGGGCTGATAAAGTTGAAGGACAGGGGAGTATGAAGGAGAATATAGAAAAGGTTCCTCATCAATCCATATCAGTATGAAGATAGCTACATGGAATGTAAGGGGGTTCAAATTCAGTATATAAGCAAAAGGAGATGAAGGTATTTTTGCAGGTGAATAAAATAACTATGATAACATTTATTGAACATAGAATTAAATATAATAAAGTAAAGGATATAATAAATAAGGTTGTAGCTGGATGGAAGTGGTATTCAAATGTCTCTTCAAATGGCAGAGGAAGAATATGGCTTATGTGGGATCCTAATAGTAATATGTTCACAGCTTTACAAAGTCACACGCAATTCATTCATGGATTAGTACAGAATGCTAATGCTACTGTCCAATTTGCTTTCACTGCTGTATATGGTCTGCACACAATTGCTCATAGGCATGATTTGTGAAATACTTTAAAGGAGCCGGAGGAACAGATGACAATGCCTTGGATACTTATGGGAGATTTCAATGCAATTAGGGATATGGATGATAAAGTTAATGGTACTGTAGTGCAGGAAAGTAAAGTCAAAGATTTTAGAGACTTTATGGAAGACTGCCGAATGACTGAATTACCAACTGTGGGAAGAAGTTATACATGGAGTAATAGTCATGTCTATAGCAGGATAGACGGAGTTTTAGTCAATGCTCAATAAATGATGGTAATGCCTCCTATGCAAGTCCAAGTGATGGACCCTCATTTTTCAGATCATTCTCCCTTATGTATAGAGATGGAAGTAAGAGTGGATAGAAGAAAGAAGTCGTTCAAATTTTATAACTGCTTGGCTGATCATCCAGATTTTGGCCAAATGGTACAGGAAGGATGGCAAAACAGGAGTATCAATATGGAAGGTATATGGCAGAATCTAAAAAAAGTGAAAATAGTTCTAAAAGGCTTGAATAGGAAAGAGTTTGTTGATACATCTACAAAGGTCAAGCAGATGAGAGAAGAACTGGCAAACATCCAAGCACGGATGAGAAGCATTGCATCAACTGCTGATATGTTTGAAGCAGAAAAAACCATTAGACAGAAGCTTGAGAAATGGAGTATGATAGAGGAAAATATATACAAGCAGAAATCAAGGGTGCAATGGCTTAAATTAGGGGACTCTAACACAACCTTTTTCCTTGCTAGTATGAAAGGGAGAACCTCACAAAATCAAATCAAGATACTTACAGCTGAAGATGGAAGCTTAATAAGAAATGCAGCAAGAATTGAGCAAGAAATAGTTGGTTTCTATAAGAACTTACTAGGGAAGTCAGCTAGTAGATTGCCTGCAATTAATCCCAATGTGATGAAACAAGGGCTAGTTTTAACAAGGAAACAGCAACTGAAACTAATTTCACCTTTCACCAGTAATGATGTGTTCAAAGCCTTGCAGGGGATTGATGATTCAAAAGCTCCAGGAGGTGATGGTTTTAATGCATTTTTTTACAAGAAAGCATGGAACATAATTGGGAAGGATGTAACAGCAGCAGTTCTTAACTTCTTCAATGAGAGTAGAATGTATAAGCCAGTCAATAGCACTTCAGTCACTCTTATTCCTAAAGTGAAAAATCCAGACTCAATCAAGCAGTATTGACCTATCTCATGTTGTACTATCCTATATAAGATCATATAAAAAATGTTAACAAGTAGATTGCAATCAGTGATGGATTAATTGGTTGATAAGAGTCAGGCAGCTTTTGTACCAGGGAGATTATTGAATGGCAACATTTTGCTAGGGCATGAACTTGTGAAAGGCTATGGAAGGAAGGAAATTTCTCCCAGATGTATGATCAAGATAGACACGCAGAAGGCATATGATACCCTGGAGTGGGTGTTTTTAGAACAGGTTCTCACAACAATGAACATACCTGGCCAGTTCATTAAATGGATTATGAGTTGTTACCACAGTGTCTTATTCAATTGTGATAAATGGCAAACCAACAGTTCCATTTGATGCTAAGCGTGGAGTGAGACAAGGAGACCCTTGGATCTCTTTGTCTTGGCAACGGAATACTTGACAAGATTGCTGAAGGATTTGAAGAACAACCCGGATTTCAACTTTCATCCTGGATGTGAGAAGTTAAACATAGTACAATTGAGTTTTACCGATGATCTGTTGTTATTCTGCAGAGGGGATATAATGTCTACACAGATGCTATATGATTGCTTTCATCAGTTTTCTACCTCATCAAGGCTGATTGCTAACCAAGGAAAGAGTTGTATATATTTTGGAGGGGTGTCAATGGAAGTTCAACAGCAAATTTTGCATAGACTGGGATTCTCTATGGGGTCCCTTCCATTCAGATACCTTAGAGTTCTATTAAGTACAAAACAACTATCAGTGGCCCAATGTCAACCCCTACTAGATAAGATGTTGGCAAAGGTGCAACATTGGACAGCAAAATTCTTGTCGTATGCAGGAAGATTGCAACTGATCAAGAGTGTTATGATTGCTATTCAATCCTTTTGGTCACAGATTTTTCCATTGCCAAAAATGATTCTATTGAAGATTGAAACTATATGCAAGAGATTTCTTTGGACAGGGGAGGCTGGTAGTAGCAAGAAGGCACTGGTGGCTTGGAAACAACTTTGCTGGCCTAAGACTGCAGGAGGTTTGAATATAACTGATATTACTACATGAAACAAAGCAGCGGTTCTTAAACACCTCTGGAATTTGTGCAAAAAGAAGGATCGGTTATGGATTCAATGGATGCACACGTACTACATAAAGCAAGGTGAAGCATGAAATGTCAGAGTTAAACAAGCAGCATGGTTGACTCAAAAGATTCTATGATCTGCTAAGTATTTAACTGAAGCAAATATTAGAGTGGAAGAGGTGATGAATACAAACTGTGACTCCATCAGAAATATATACAACAAGCTAATGGAAGAATTTACAAAGGTTCCATGGAGGAAATTGTTGTGTAACAATGATAGTTGTCCTAAATGGATCTTCATTGTATATATAGCCATATAAGGCAGGTTGGACACCAGAGACAGACTTATTAGATGGGGCAGCATAACAACTCCAGTCTGTGCTTTGTGTGAGGAAGCTGATAAGGATCATGAATATTTATTTTTTGAGTGCAAATATTCAGCAACTATATGGGGGAAGCTATTGCAATGGGCGGGAATAAGTAGAGTTGTCAAAGGATGGACTAAGGAGATCAGCTGGGCTACAAGTTTTGCATCAGGGAGAAGATCATCGGCAACCTTGTATAGATTGATGCTAACATGTGTTGTTTATCACATATGGCAGGAGAAGAATTGGAGAATTTTTCGAAATCAGAAGAGGCGAGTTGAGGACATGGTTAGATTGATAATTCAAGAGATCCACTACTGTGGTAGTCTGAAATCCAGCTTAGTGAAAAGGCTACAAAGCTTAAATTTCTATCCTTACATTTTGTTTTACGTAGATTTGGTGTTGGCTAGTTAGTAGGAGTTTCTATAGTTGGGGCTACATGTCCAACTGTAGAATGATAGAGAAGGGTTATTGTTTTGCACTTGTACATATTTTCCCTGGTAATAAAATTTTAAATTACCAAAAAGAAAGAAGATAAAAACACTTTTCAGAAGAAGATTCTCTCTCCCTTGTAAAGATACAAAGATTACATTTTTATCAAGATTCTTGCCCATATTATTCCACATATTTCCATCAGATCCGAGGATTGTTCAGCAAATCTTAGATCTATTTGTCATTCATCATTGTTAGGAGGAACATTCGTCCAATCCATCTATTTGGGTGAATCATTCCTCATAGTTACTTAAATGTCATTTATTGCTATTTATTGCTAGTTACACGTCCATTATTACTCATATTTTAAGAATATTTTATACTTATTGTTGTCAACCTTTTACTGGATTTGTCTCCATCTCACACACGTTTTCAAGATTTGCATCTAGAGTTATTATCTTTAACTAGATTTAACTCATTATTATATAAATTTAATAGTTTAGTCAAAAGTTATACTTTTTGGTCAAACAATTTGGCGCCGTCTATGGGGATATTCTGGTTAAGTCTTTTAGTTTCTTCTAGATCTATAATCGACATTGGTCACTAACGTAAAAAGAAAACAAGAACAAGAGCCTTCTTTAACAGAGAAAAAAGAACGAGAATAATGAGTGACCTCCCAACCAACTTCATGAACATCATCCATGAAAGCTCTGAAGCAGTGGACGAGAACACAACGCCCAATGCCTCCCCTAGGCGAGTGGATCACCCCTCCCCACTGCAGCATCACAAAACCTCTTGGTAAGACAGCCTCCATATCCATGGTAGAGGAGGCGCCACCAGTAATAAAGAAGCTCCTTGAGGCCTGGCTAACTGATATACTGACCAGCGTCCTCCATAAGCCTGTTCGGGATACGGCTACAGAAAATGTGGGTACTTGTGTTATACCACCAGTGGACGAGCAACATGATCAAACTCCTCCTCCTCCCACAATGATAGGTATTACTCACAACGTTATTAACAATGCAGGTGACGACGCTCTCACGACCATTCTAAAAAGGATAGAGGAAATGGAAAATGAGAACAAGGTACTTCGGGACCAAATGAGAGAACACCAAGAAAGGGTCGATAAAATACCAGGCGCTCCTAAGCTCTTGCCGAAAAGAGATTCTGATCGGTTCGTCGAGCAGCCGTACAGTGACAGTGCTGCCCCATATGCCATATCAAAGACCTTTAAAATGCCGATCTATCTAAAAATATATGATGGTACAATCGACCCCGAAGATCATGTGACTCACTATGTCACCGCCTGAAAGGCAATGACCTCGCCAAGGAACAAGTATCCTCCATTCTACTAAAGAAATTCGGCGAGATCCTCACGGGAGGCGCGTTGACATGGTATTCACAACTGTTTGCACGTTCTATTGAAACCTTCAAGGAAATGGCTGATAAGTTTGTAACGGCCCATGCCGGGGCCAAGAAGGCCGAGGCAAAAGTTCACGACATCTTTGCTATTAAACAGTCTCCGAGAGAAGGCCTGAGGACTTCCTCACCTATTTTAACCGAGTAAGAATGACCTTGCCAAATGTATCGGAAGAAATGGCGGTAGCTGCTTTTCAAAACGGGCTGAGCAAAAATGGTTCAAGAGCGACAAGAAAGTTATTAAGTCGGCCAATGGAGTATCCCCCAATGACCTGGGACGAAATACATAATGCATATTGCGCCGAAGTCCGAGTAGACGAGGATGACCTCAATGGGCCGACCCATCGACTGACCTCGGTGCAAGCACAATCCAGAAAAGATCGAAGAAATGATATCAGAAGAGATCCCGCGGCATCACGACCAAACCCGGAATGACATCTCCCATATGCCAGAACCACCACTACGTCCTCATCCGGCCATGAAGAAGGTCCACCCCGATCAAGAACAGGGACTCACCGAAATGAGAGAGGTATGCCCCATTTACTATCCGCTCACAATTTTTGCGTGTCACCTATAGAGATAGTCTACGCCTTGGAGAATCTCGGACCAAAGGTGAAGTGGCCACAAAAGATGAGGTCAGACCCGAATACTAGAAAATCAGATGCCCTCTGCGAGTTCCATCAAGAGAGAGGACACAAAACCAAAGATTGTATCGCCCTAAGACAGGAGGTCGTAAATATGCTGCGACAGGGACACCTCAAAGAATTGTTGAGCGATCGGGAAAGGACCAACTTTTCCAGGGGACGTGAACAACATCAAGGGCTACCGAAACTGCCCTCGCCATCCCACACCATCCACATGATCATCGGTGGCGGGGACGACTCTTCCATCAATAGTGTGAAGTTCACCACAACCCACAAGCTCAAATGCTCGATCACCCACGAACGGTATGATGAACTCGAAGAAAGTATCATCTTCGATAAGTCAGATACCAACAGTTTGGCTTTTCCTCACTATGATGCTTTTATTATCACTTTACGAATTTTAGATGTCGACGTAAGACGAATTATGGTAGACGATGGGAGCGGCGCGTGTATTATCCATCCTCGAGTACTCGCATAAATGAAACTCGAGGACAAGATAGTGCCATGCTGCATCACACTAACAAGCTTTAACAATGCAGTTGAGCGAACATCCGGCGAGATCACACTCCCCGTCCTAGCGGGTGGCGTCACTCTGGAAATCACATTCCACATTATGGACCAGGACACGGCATACAACGCCATAATAGGGCGACCATGGATACACACTATGAGAGCCATCCCCTCCAGCTTGTGCGTTATGGAAATGTATATCAAATTACCACTATTATCCCTAGCCCACGGTGGGCGCCAAACTGTTTACCCTTAAAACCGGATAATAATTGAATTTATATGCGTTTTTAAGGATATGTGGATTAATTCAATACAAGTGATTAATGACGTTAAATTAAACAAATGAAAGACATAATAAATGGCAAAACCAATGATAAGAGTAATCCCGAGCTCGGTTAATGGCTCAACGAGGAACTTGCCTTCGGTTCCGAGCTTGCACTTATGAAGAATTTATGAACAAAAATAAGAACTTTGAATAACTTTTAAAAATCGAGAGAATAGAAGTAAATTGCCTTAGTATGCGTGTTACAATGTGTTTTATGAAAAATAAGTTTCCCCTTTATATAGTAGGGGAATTTTACCTTAAGTATAATCTTAAGAAAGGTTTTCGCTAATCACTAATTTTCTGTCGATGCGGGTCGAGATTCATGCTATGATATCCGGTTGGGCATGGACATCACGACCTTTTGTTAGTCGTGTGCGGTTGTTTGGTAATGTTCTCCGAAGTCTTGAGGCTTGAATCGGACCCGGAGGACGTGGTCTCGATGCCTCCGAGGGCAGGTATTCTACTCGAGCCCCGATACGAGGGGCTCCTCGCTCTAACTCCGATTCCTTACGGTCACGTTCCTACTCCGTTTGCCTCACCGGAAAATCGGGATACTCAGTGAGCTCAGTTTTACCCGTATACAAATACCATAATGAAAACAAAGTGCTTGGCCAAATTCCTGAATGAAGAGCCCCCCACACACAACAAAATGAACGACTAAATACGAAAGTAAGGAAACTGGTGCACCTATGGTTTCTATTTCAAGACAATAATGAATGGAAATTGTCATTACCAACTTCCCCTTTTGATGTGTTTCCGGTCATTACCACCGTGGGCTGGGAAGACCTCCTAGTTGGACCCATACTGCGATGGTAAGGTAAGTATAAGATCTAATATACACTATTCTTTCTGACCACACTTGTGAAATTACACTCGATTTGTTGTTATAAAAATATTGGTTAGAATTAGTTCAATACAGAAAAATAATAATAACATTCAGAATTTAAATAATTCAATGAATTTGAATTCTTGAAAGTTGAAAAATTGAATAAAAATTGGATATTATCAAACATTTGAGAATGTTGCAATAAAATGTCATATAAATTAGAACAGGAAAAATGTTTAGTATGTTTGACTATTAGGTACAAGTAGAGTTTGAATAGTACAACTATAAACCATTAGGAAGATGTCATGCTACACGATTTGGGTAAAGTTCATTCTTAGCTCCTAATTTCAGATAGATGGCCTAAAGTTAAGCTAAGCACATACCTAAGCTAAGCCAACTCTTGTGGCTTCTGGTCTTCAGCAGTATTATTTATTAGGGCCTAAAACGAAATAAAAATAAGTTGAGGATGTTGAATTTAAATCGGGCCATGACCGTTGGAACTGTCATTTTAGTCCTTGAGGTTTGCACACTGTTCTGTAATTAAACTAAACGAATCATGCCAATGGCATGGGCATCAAATTGGATTTATTTTAATAATCCTGATTCTTCAGCATTTATTTCTCGTATACCATTTAATTCAAAAAAGGGAACCGTTTTTTTTTACTAAATCATTTGTATTACTTGTCGAGCAAGTTAATCCTGTTTTTTATTCGTCAAATCAATTGGCGTAGTCAAGCTATAAATCTCTGTTAAAGATTAAGATAATCCCATTTGATCAGTGGCGGACCCAGGATTGTATGTGCTTATGAGTTGCACATGTTATATGAAGTGAATATTTTTGGACTAAAAAAAATGCTAGCACTGCTTATGTGTAGGTTAAAGAACACGTTTAAATATTGACAGTGAACGACTGAAAGTACGTAATATCAAACCACAAGTAGTAATTGTTACGTATATGTAAACTTGGAGGAGGTCTATTCAGTAAATAATGAAAGTAACTTGAAATCAAGCCTAAATTTTGGCAGCTTTTCATTATCCTTATATTTCTGTTTTAGAAAATAAAAAGGGGGATTAATTTCATAAAAGACTTTCTATGTTTCCCTTGTCAAAATCAAATGATGAGAATTAAACATAATAAAGTGGAAGCCTAGCAATTGTCAATATCAAAAATTAAAATAGGTGGCCGTCAGAAATTAAAACTCTAGGGGTCCATCCGTATTATTATCAAGATTGGACTAATAACACATGAATTGGGCACGAGTTTAGTTGAAACTTACCTACTAAATGATGACATACACAAGATTAATAATAATTTTGTATTGACACTCTCTAAGCGCTAGATTCTTTTTTTTTTCTTTTTCTCTCATACGTAACATACAAGAATCACATTTCTTTTATCCATATAATTGTGAAATGTGTGCGTATCTCCCCTAACTCATATTTCCCTCAAAGACAAGTCTTGAGTACTGTTGAAGACCATTTTAGATACTACTAATAATATTGCTTGTTATGTTATATATTTTAATGTATGTATGAATATATATTTATGGTGAATCTCTTCTATGAATCAAAAAACTTTTTCTATGAATATTAGAAGTAGTTATTTTTTCACATTTTTAGAAACGGGTGTAGATGCACTTTGATATAAACCGGCGGATAAGTATTCATTGTTTATGTAATATCGTGTGAAAAAACATATGCTATTGCGAAAAGAGTTTAACTATTATCCGTCGGCAAAATAAGGAAAATTTTCACTATCAAATCATCTTTACGTGTTGCACATATATAACCTTATGTTTTTCAAGATTACAAAGTCACTTTTTTGTGAATATTACATATAAATATTTTTTGAATGATCTACACTTCCTTCTATATATATATGTATATATAAAAATTGAACTCTTATCCATCCTCAGTAGACGTTAGAATTATCTTCCTCAAAGGGGACAAGTTTGGTGACTTTGGCAGTAATAGAAAAATATTTAAATAGCAGAATATCGTTATCTCTCCAATTTATTATGAGTATCCCCAACACTTTTGAAGAATTATTAAATTCACCACAAACAAAACAGTGGATTTCACATCAATTTGCCTGTGGGGAAATCTTCAGTCTTCACACGCCATTTGATACCTGTGCTACGAAATTGATTTGTCGTTGTTTAATTTTTTAATTATCTAATTACTTAAGTTTTCCTACTATATAATCATAGGTTTTCATTGTAAAGTTGACATCTTATTATATTTCAGCAGACATAAAATAATGTCACTGGAGAGATAACATAAGATTAATCATTCAACTCTGATTCTTGAAACTCAAATTACAATTGGAAACTCTAGTGAGATTTACTATTAAATTTTTAAAGCCCTATGGTTATTAAATACAAAAGTTAAAGTATTGCGTATTTGCGTATGATTAAATATAACATAAAAACAATTTGTGAGCTCGAGACGCAACTGAAAACATTTACTTTATCTCTTTTAATTTATGTGTTTTCTTTCTTTTTCAGTTTATTTTAAGAAGAATTACTCTTTTAATGTTTAATATATTTATCTTTTTTCAACATTCCATTTCTCCTCCTTATTGTAATGATATGGCATACTTAAACTACAAGAATTAAAGAGCATTTATGGTACGTTATAAACGACTTTAGTTTAAAACTATAAGATTAAAAAGTATTATTTAATAGGTTATGAAATTGCACATACTTAATAAAATATAAAGTAAAAAGGATATTCATAAACTAACAAAAAATCAATTGTTAACCGAGCCAGAAGTGGTTTTTCTCTCATACCGTCTCATTCAAACCAGGAAAGGGTCGTTTTTTGCAAATTCAATTAATTATTTCAAAATAATATTTGACAATCTAGAAATACAAGAGTCATTTATTATTCCTTTCATTTTTCAAGCCTACCTTTAAATAGAGATCAAGGGTAATGGATACATACTCGTATGATTAAGTGAACAAAATATATCTTTTAAGGAGGGTACAACAGATAAATCTTAAAAGAAAGATCACAAGAACGATAATCAGAGACGGCTCCAGCGTTTAAAGTTTATGAATTCGAGTTCGAATTTCTACCAGAATTCGGTTGATTTATTAGGCTCGAATCAATTATTTATATTTATTTAATAAAAAATTTAACATATACATATGCAAGTCCGAACCAAAGCTAATGAGATATGATTAATCCGCATCTTCATCTTTATATTCGCGTCCGATGATAGTAAAAACATGCTATTTCATAATTAAGTTTCTTTAGTTATTTATTTATTTATTTTCCTCACTTGGTGTCCGTTACCCGCATTGAAACCCGACTATATTTGGATTCACGCTGGATAGGGCCTCATTTGGGGGGAAGCGCTCCCTACCAAGAATTTTTCCATATCCAGGGCTCGAATCTGAGACCTCTTGTTGAATTGTTTTTTCTAACAAGTTTCTATAACCTAAAGTATATAAATCCTAGTTGCTTCCGTGCAAGATCGTGGTTCTAGCATTTGACCTATTCCATGCAAAAAAGGGTATAGATGTGGGAATGCTACATTTTAATGTTACATTTTCTATTAATCTGAGAGTAAAAATAAAATCGTTTTTTTTTTTTTTTTTGGTAAGAGGGGAACCCGCAGCCGTTACAATCTCTGCCACAGTCTCTGTCCTTCGTGTGAACACTTTGTGCGCACTGAGTAAACCTCCCCATGCGTAATAGCCTGCAAATCACACAGGGGATGTAAACCGCACTAAGCAAGCCCTGTGCGACAGGCTCAACCCAGAAGACATTGAGGGGGGAATCGATTCCATACCATCTGTATGGATGACCGCCCTCCAAACTAACTGGACAACCCGAAGGGTTGAAAATAGTTTTCAAGTGATTTTTCCAACTTTTTTTTGTGGTGGTGGCGGTGATGGTTGAGTTGAAATTTGAAATGGAAAAAACTACCCCAGGAGAAGCCTTCCTAATATGTTTTCTGGATAAATGAATAATTTGAAACAAATAGAAATTAATATATGTTTAATAAGTAGCCAATGATTTGTCAAACCACCTCGTGAGCTGTAAAGCTAAAGCAAACACAAGTAACGCCACTGGCTCGTTCAAGTATTCAATTTTATATTAATAAAATAATATTGTATTTAGTAGTATAAGCTGATTATATGATCTACATTAAACCTACTCTTAACGCTTGGTAAATGATCATATATTAGTCCCTCCATTTTACAGGTTTGTAAACTCATCGAAAGCCTAATTTTATTGAAGAATATTGACCTAGATTTAAAATACGATCACGTAGATGTGCTCAAATTGATGTTAGGATCGAAATAATCAGGTGTCATGTAGAAGCTAGTAAAACAAATTTTGAACGGCGATAAATCAGACAACAAAAGAGAAATATTCCAAAAGAAACACAAACATTTAACGTGGTAGGTCAATTGACTTATGTCCACAAGTGGAGATGAGTTATCCACTATATAAAAAAGTACAAAATATCGAGAGACAACCTCACAAAAAGGCGCATATAAGTGGCAGACTAACATTTTCTCAAAAATTCTCCCCCTAGATAAGACTCTCAAACCCCTTACGGCTACATTATGGATGCTACTAAATGAGAAGGAAGGATCCTTAATTTACAGAAATCTAAAATCTTTTCCTCCAAGAAAAAAGAACTAGCCAAATATGGAAAAAAATATTATTTTTTTTCCGTAAAAGATAAAATTCAATTATGGTATATATGTTGTCCTTCCTTCAAGAGATAGGATATGAAAACCAAATATGATAACAAAATTAGGACAAACACCTAATAATTCTCCGAATTGGCCTGAATTTTATGGTAAAATAAACTTGATCCACCTTCTTCACATAGCATTCAATAGGTTGATCTCCAAATCTCAACCACAAAGTTTGTCTCAATGTGAGTAACACTTCGGTCAATTTTTTTAGACAAAAATAATAATTACAGTCAAATAGGTTGCGACTAGATATAAATCCATCTGGATAAACGTGTCTTGAATCTTGCTCTGATACCACTTGCTCATATTCGCCTCTATCCCGTAAAAATTCTGGTAAATAACCAAGGCTCTGATACTGCTTTATTAGTTTTCGTATGATACCTGATTATTACGATCCTAACAATTACATAAATACATCATAGTATATACACTGCTCCCCTGACTAATCACAAGAGAATGTGAGTAATGCTTTCCAAAATATGGTCAAGCTTATAATTCGAATCAAAATATTACGAGTTTAAGCTCATATCTTGTAACTCTAGTTCCTTCGGAATTGATAGTCAATCCTATTTCTGATAGGGGTAGTTAAAAATTGAATCCGATTTTGACTATTATTTTCATATCTGTAATAGTGGTGTTGAGTTTCTCGACCTTTTGACTTAGGATTTTCAATTAAGCTCCTAAATAAGAGCTCTTTCTCCCTCCTAATAATGAGAGTAGTCATGATTAATTGAGCTGATATATTCTATCCTTTGTAAAATATCTATAGACGAAGTGCTTTTTCTTTTTTGTCAAATTAAAATTTTATTTTAATTGCTTCATCCATGTATAACTTTGATGAAAAATTGTAATACGCCTTAAAATTTCATACTGGCCAGTTGAAGAATTTCTTGTATTCAAAGTAAATTGGTTCAGTTCTCTCTATTGTCTAATTGTTTATCTCGTAATTATTTGATTCCGCTCTCTACATTAGCTCCTTCTCTTCCTCCTCCTCCTTTATGATTTGATCCTCATTTATCTTCTTATATAACACTCTCTACTACACAAGAAAACTAGCTATATTTTCGTTGTACGCGATATCTTGAAAAATAAATATAAATATTTATCTTTGCAATGAATTCATTATTTAATAATAGCTTATCTTTCGAACCAATTAAATATATCAAGGTTTTCAATTACCAAATCAGAACTAAACCCTAAAAAGGAAAATGCTTAAATACATATATAATTGGAATTTCCACTGGGGCATGGCATGGAAAGAGAAGTACATAAAATATGAATACAACTTTCAATACTTACAGCTTGTTTGGATTATTATTACATGTCGTTTCATAATGTATCGTATTGTATTATATTGTATTGTTTGATGAATACATTATTTGGATAGATTGAATCGTTTGCTGTTATCACATACCAACAATATGAAGAATAAACTTACAACATTACTAAGAAAAAATAGGATACAAAGTTTTATTATATAAAAACATAAGATTTAAAGTAACAATATGATACATTACAATAGGTAACAACCATCCAAACAAGGTGTAAAGGAAAAGAGGAATTAACATTTACTCTCTTGAGAACAATGCTGTTAATTAACCCCACTCCTATAATTGCATGTTGTTTGCTCTAATATCACCTTCCATTTGAGAGACTCTGAAACATTAGAGGCCAAATTGTCAATTGTTTCTTCTAATGTTAGGATCACATTGTGAAGTTCGAAAGTTGAAGATATAATAGATGGACAAAAGTGCAAAACCTGTGTGTGGAAGGATCAAAAGTGCATTTCTCTATTTCCTTCTTATTTTTTCCATTTTTGGTTTCTTTAAGAGAATGAGATGTGCACGTTACTTCTTTTTCCTTTGATGTTATTTGTTTAGATATAAACACTATTGAGTAGAATTTAAGGTATATATATCGACAATATTTTTTTTTTAATAATTATTGTAATTTAACTTTTCATAAAAAGTTATACAACTTTTATCAAGTTTTCTAGTAATGCTTATATTATTTTAAAATAATTTATAATTAATTAATATATCAATATATAAAACTTAAACTCTAAACATTATTATATATTTCTTCAATCGAAAATAGAAAGATACTAGTCTGTAATGACCCGGCCGGTCGTTTTGAGAGTATTAGCCCTAAACCCCTATATTTCAGATGTTGAATTGGAGGTCCGTAGGTCATTTTAACGCCAATTGGCGAAAGTTGGAAATTTGATGAATTTTGAAAAGTTTGACCGGGAATGGACCTTTTGATATTGGGGTCGGATTCCGATTTCGGAGGTTGGAGTAGGTCCGTAATATCAATTATGACTTGTGTGCAAAATTTGAGGTCAATTGGACTTGATTTGATAGTTTTCGTCATCAGATGTAGAAGTTTGAAGTTTAAGCTTCATTAGGCTCGAATCGATTCCTAATTTGTATTCTTAGCATAGTTTGATTTGATTTAAGGGCTCGACTAAGTTTGTATGATATTTTAGGACTTATTGGTGTATTTGGTTGAGGTCCGGGGGGTTCGGGTATGTTTCGGGTGAGTTTTGAACAAGTTTGGGTATTTCGGCACTTTGATGATGTCCTGGAGCAGTTGAAGTGCGGAGGGCACATTTTTGGAGTGCGGATTTGCGGCCGCAAACTTCCAAAGTGCGGAGGCAGTGGAAAATATGCGGACCGCAGTTGAAAATGTGCGGATCGTAGTTGAAAATGTGCGAACCGCAAAAATCCTCCCACGGCCGCAGAAAGGAGATTTTGCAGATTCGATGGTCTGATTTAAGAAGCTAATATATTTTAATATACAAGGACTTTGGAGATGATTCAAAAACAGAAGTTGTAGCCCTTTGAGTCTAATTTTCAGAAAGATAAACTATTAATCATTTAGACATTTGTACAGAAAGTTATGGTAAATTTACTAAAGCCTGGCAGTGCAAATGCTGCCGAACTATGACCGCACAATTTGGAATGCGGCCACAGAGACCTTCAATGTGCGGACCACACAAAATAATATGCGGTCAACACATTGGGAGATCAGATTGGTACCATATAAACGAGGGTTTCATCTCATTTTTTATTTTTGGACTTTGGGAGCTCGGTTTGAGGTAATTGTTCGTGGGATTTTCAAGAAATTCATTGGGGTAAGTGATTCTAACTCGGATTTGGTTGATATACACGAAGATATCATTGCTTTCATCATTTCATTAGTATTTTGAGATGAAAATTTGGGGAAAATTGTAAAAATTTCATAAAATGCATTTTTGAGATTTGGATGTCGATTCGGAGTCGGATTTTAGTGAAACTAGTATGGTTGGACTCGTAGTCGAATGGGTTTTCGTAATTTGTGACTTTTACCTGGTTCTGAGACATGGGCCCGGGTCGACCTTTTGGGCCGATTTTTCAATTCTTTGCTAAAGTCATAGTTTCATTATTTAAATTAGTTCCTTATAGTTATATTTATAGTATGAAATTATTTTGGCTAGATTCGAGCTGATCGGAGTTGGAAAATCGAGGGAAAGGAAAACTACTTGACTGATTGAGCGAGATTTGAGGTAAGTGACTTGTCTAACCTTGTATGGGAGAAATTGTCCTTTGGATTTGGTATTGATATGATAATTGTGATGTGTTGAAAGTTGTGTACGCGAGGTGACGAGTGTGTACACAGGCTAAATATGGAAAACTTTAGTTTTAAATTGTGTAAATCTCTATTACATATTCATTAAATTATTTTATCCGGTTATATTCATCATCATTGGTATATTTTTACATTTAAATTTGCCTTATCTTTTCCGACTAATTTCTTTACCTGTTTAGTTGAAGCTTTGTTTCTTTTATTCTGTTCTCATTATTTGAAGGTTGAATTCCTTAATTGAATTATTATTAAAATAAGTATTTGACATTAAAAATTTGGTATTGAGACAAGTGTTAAATTTGTGAAATATTATTATTTTTGTTGAGCTATTCACTCCCGAATATTTTGTGAGATTTTGTGTTCATTGTGATTGAGCCGTGAGCTCCTTATTGTGGAAAATAATGTTGTTGTTGATTTATTTTGGCAAGTTGAAATATTTGGGTACTTCAGGTGCAAATTATGATATATTGTGATATTGATACGCATGCGGTGGTAAAATATTTGGGTGTTGAAATGCATGCGGTGAGATAAGGGTGGCTTGATACGCATGGCTAATAGGGGAACTAGTAGAAGCCATGCAGTGTGATAAGGGTGGCTAAAACGGGGGATGCCATTTCGGGAAAAATAATTTTTTAAAATTAAACGTGAAGACTCCCGTGGTGATATAAGGAAAAGAATTATTGTGAATTTATTTATGATTTGGGACTATGAGGCGGTACCTCAAGAGTGCCCTTGCTGATATTTCTCTATGGCTGCACTTGTTTTTGGTTATTTTGTGTTTTTCTTAAATATGAAAATTCATGTTTTCCTTCTGTGAGGTATTATTTGCCCTTATTCTGTGTAGTTAAATTGTGACATACTCCTTACTTAATTCATTCCCATTGTCATTATTATTATTATATTATTAAACTTTTTACCTTGTCGTTTATTATTTCCGGTAGGGCCTGACCTGACCTCGTCACTACTCTATTGAGGTTAGGCTTGGCACTTACTGGGTACCGATGTGGTGTACTCATACTACGCTTCTATACATCTTTTTATGCAGATCCAGGTACTTCCTATCAGACCATATATTAGTGAGCTAGTCTGTATGCGGATACTTCAAGGTACATCTTCCAGCGTCCGCAAACCTCGGAGTAACCATCTATTCTTATTATGTTATTTTTCTTATTCTCCTTAGAATCTTATGCATAGAGACACATAGAATAAATTTTAGAAGCTTGTGACTTATTTCTACCGGGGTTTGGGAGTTGTAATCATTTGAATCACAATTTTTATTTTTTTCAGATTTCTATTATATTATTCCGCAAATTGTTAGACTTACCTAGTCTTAGAGACTAGGTGCCATCACGACATCCTACGGAGGGTGAATTGGGGTCGTGACATAGTCAATGTTAGAGTAGTTTGGAAATATGTGGAAGTCCCACATCGATGCCTTTGTAAATATGTGGGAGTCTGATGTGTGGCTATAATTCCATAGTTTCGTACATTATGTTCCTTGCATTTTACATGCTTTAATAATAAATTATAATTTATTTGTACATAATGAAGTCTATTTTATGTGTAGGTGAATTAGAGATGAAAGTAGAGTAAAAGGGATACTTAAACGTTGAAAGTGTGCTCTAGAACAGTGAAAAGGAGAGACCTGGCGAGGCCAGCCAAATTCCATGCGTTAGGCTGGCGACGTCAGGCCTGAGGCCAGGTCCAATCCGAGTTTTGAAAACTTAATTCATTTCGGGTTTGACTAGGACTCGGCCCACACGTTTAGGGTTTCTTCTAAACATATAAATAGACCTAAAACACCACTTGGAGAGAACGTTTTTCAACAGCCATAGGCTGGAAGCCAGAGGCAAGGAGAGCTGGTGGAATCACCTCTTGGGAGTTAGAATCATCTATTTCTACATCTTTTCATCTTTACTCTGTATTTTAATTATGCAAAATATTTGGTATATTGTTACTATGAGTATGAGTAGCTAACTTCCTAATCTAGCGTGTTGATGGAACCTATTGAAGGATGATTTTCTTGTTACGTTAATATAGATTTGCCGTAGTATTTTCTCTATTTGTTCAACTATATTATTCTTGTGGTTGATTGAAGGGCCCTCAATTAACTGTGCCTATTTAGTATGTATTACTCGGGAGAGAGTGCATATTTAGGTAGTTGATGAACAACATCACTCCTAAATATATATGAGGGATCAATACAGAGGTTTAAAGGTGGGCTTAGGGATAACGAAACCTTGATGCGATCTGAGTGAGCTGTACTTAATGCCAGCTACCGTAATTCGGGAGAATATACCTAGTAAATTGTGGTAATTACTCGGGAGAGAGTTACGACAGTTAGAGTGCTCATGGTCGATAGAGAAGACTTATGCAAATTTATAGAAAACGTAACGGAAAGGATTCCGACAATTGGGGAAATCATAACTCTAGACCTCCTTAGTCTTGTCTATAATTTCATCCATGTTAGTGGATAATTTTATTGTTTTATAATATTTGCTAGTTAATTAGTAGAAATAAAAATTAAATCTTTATAGCTAGAAAATTATTTGAACTTGTGTTTCTTTACAATATTGAACAGCTGTAGCTAAGCCTTAGTTCTCTGTGGGACTCAACTCCGGACTTGTAAACCGGATTATATTTGCAACGACCGCTTAGTCCTTTTTATAAGGCATAGTTGGGCGTGATCAAATTTTGGCGCCGTTTCCGGGGAACTAACGGTTTAGTTGTAGGTGTTTATATTGCAAAGAAATACATTGCTAGGTTGATAAAGAAACACTTATAGTTGTAGATGTATATATTGCTAGGTTGCAAGTTTGAACTTTTATTTTTGCTTTCTTGTATTTGATTTTGTTTTGTTTTGTTTTACTTGTTAATGTTAAAAACATGGCATCTTGGAATTATGTAATTTTTGATGTTGGTAATTCTACTTTTGATCCTCCTTATGCATATAGTGGAGGAAACCACCCTGGGCAAAATTGTCAAAATATTCCTGAGACCGAGTTATGTGCACCAACTCAATCTTATATGTGGAATGTGTGTGATATGTATGGTGGTCAAGATGGTCACTTTCATGGTTGTGCTTATATTTCTTATGTTCCCCCAACCCCTTACTTTGATGGTTTTTTTTTTGTGAAGTTAATAGGAACAAAGAACTCAGGGATGATGACCTGAAAGAGATCAAGAATATGAAAAAGTGCCTTGTGGAATAATATGATATGTTAAAGTGCCTTGTGGAACAAAATAGTAAAAGACAGCTGCAGATAGAGAGGCAAGAGGAAACTATTCATAACTTGAAAGTTCAAGTGAATCAACTGGTTGAAGATATTAATGCTCAACAAGCCAATATTGTGAATAGTATCTAATAAGAGCGTGAATTAGATGCAGAAATTGAGGTAACAATAGAGGGATCCATAGTAGAACACCAACAATCAATCAAACTAGAATTTGAGGATGCCGATGTTGTAGAAGAGATACTAGAGTCAAGCAAGGACATTGATGATACATATTTAGTAGGCTCTAGTATCATTAGTGTTGAGGATGTAGACAGTCCCAATGTTGATGTAGTTGAACGTATTGTTCCACACTCCAAGCATTTTTTCACATTGTGTTTGGATGATGATATTGAAATAGAGTCATCCGAGCCACTTGAGGAGTCAAGGAATGAGGAACAAGGTGCCTACATTCTGAAATTCTTCTTGCCAGAAAGTCGGGAATACACATCTCATCTAAAGGCCAGGAAGTACAAAATGCTACATTATTTTATTGGGCCAGTCAGATTCATTTCACCACCCCAGGAACATGATCATAAAGTATAATCAAAACTTGGGGTCCAATTCATAAGTTCAAAGTGGAGGCAGAAAGTGATTCGTGTCGTGCCGCGACGTTAAATCAAGCGCTTGTTGGGAGGAAACCCAGCTTTAATGCTTTATTTTTTTTATTTTTTTAATTATTTTTGTAGTGTCGATTTTTGCTTTTCTAGGAGCATGGAAAGCAAAGCTATTGGAAGGATGCAACAGCAAACCAGATGGTTGGAACTAAGTCGGAGGTACCCGCACGAAGTACCAAGCTTGGGAGAAGTTTGAGTACCCCATGAGTTGCTAGTGCTTCGGACCATAGAGTTTCTTTTACCCTCTTATTAGTTATGGTGTGCATTGGGGACAATGCACAATTTTAAGTGTGGGGTGAGAAGATTGTCTGTGTGACTTTCTATGCTAATTTAGTTGTGTTAGTTTAATTGAATAATTTATATATAAAAAAATAACAGAAAAATTGGACTCCTCCCGATGATGGATCTCCTAGACAGTTTTCTTGAGGGAAGTAGGTCTAAAGAAAATACCAAAAAGGTTTTTTTTATGCGTGTGTAGGTAGTGTAGTAATTCCCCCTTGGTTTTTTTTGGGCCGTGGTTCTTTTCCAAGGGTTTTGTTTGAACCGGGTATAGTTAGTTTTATTTGTTTTTTAGGAGTATGAGCTAGTATGAGATGAATTGAATTGCAACGATATCTCTTAAGTTTGTTATGCCTTGAGAATAGTTAGTACTATGGTTGTGATGCTTAGGCTCGATTTTTGACTCTAGCATAAATACCTTAAATGGTAGATTCCTAATTTTGCTTAACTGCTTTGACTGAAGCATCGCGATGAAACCAATCCTGAGTGAGTTATGTGCCATGTCTGTATGAGATTTTATATGTATTCTATGCATTGCATTTGATGTCTAGAACTTGCCTCGTGTGTTTGCAAAGCAAAATAGTAGTATTGTCCAGTCTAGGAAGTGATATAGGCATTTCTTTGTTAAGCCAGATATATAAAGTTTACCCATCTAAATGTTATGTACCGTAGTTAACCCCGTTGAGCCTATAATCTTGTTTCTTTGGTAACCACATTATAAGTCGTACCCTTTTGTTTTAATCGACTATATATTTGTACCTTTTCACTTATCATGAGCACTTGAATTGTTATGAACTTTATAAAAGTTAAAGTGTGGGGTGGTTGGTTCGGCTTTGGCGTGGAACTAATGAAATAAGTAGAAAGGTGCATTGTTTTGAAAAAGTAAGAGCCACTTGAATTGAAAAAGAAAGAAAAGAAAAATTAGTTGTATTGCTGTGAAAAATATCCCTTGATAGTGGTGACTCTTGATGTAATTGTGCTTAAAGAAATATGGAGTTAATATATATTGAAGTGAAGGTAGAGTTATGGTTTGACATAAGTATGGGATATGTGTTAAAGTATATGTATTAAAGTACTTAAGGGAGGTGTAGTCACTCATATCAAAATGTATCCTACCCGACCCGCAACCTACATTACAACCAATGAAAGTCCTACTTGATCTTAGACTGAATGAGCACGATTAGTAGAGTATTACACTACGGAAAAGTCTATGGTACATCTTTTGTAGCATATGAATGTTATTTCTGAGAGCGAGTGAATTCTTCCTATCTTGAGTTCCTACGGTCTTAAAATTTAATGTGTGTGGAACTAATCTATTTTGTTGTGTAAGGGCACGTGATTCATAAAGGAAAGGTAATGTTGTTGACATCCATGTCAGAGTAAGTAAGTGAATTGTGAATAATGCATGATATTTGTGAGTCGAATCTTGAGGCGAGGATGTCACACTTGTGTGCTTAAACTATTTTAAAAATTCTTGGTGTAATGAGTTAGGATAATTGCTTTAAAAGGTCGTATCTATAAGTGTAGTTTGATTGCTCAAGGACGAGTAATGTTTAAGTGTGGGATATTGATGTGTGACTATAATTCCATAGTTTCGTACATTATGTGCCTTGTATTTTACATGCTTTAATGATAAATTACACTTTATTTATGCATAATAGAGTCTATTTTATGTGTAGGTGAATTGGAGATGAAAGTAGAGCAAAAGGGATACTTAAACGTTGAAAGTGTGCTCGAGAACAGTGAAAAGGAGAGACCTGGCGAGGCCAGCCAAATTCCAGGCGTTAGGCTAGCGACGCCAGGCCTGAGGCCAGGTCCAATCCGAGTTTTGAAGACTTAATTCATTTCGGGTTTGACTAGGACTCGGCCCACACGTTTAAGGTTTCTTCTACACATATAAATAGACCTAAAACACCACTTGGAGAGGACGTTTTTTCACAGCCAGAGGCGGGAAGCCAGATGCAAGGAGAGCTGGTGGAATCACCTCTTGGGAGTTAGAATCATCTATTTCTACATCTTTTCATCTTTACTATGTATTTTAATTATACAAAATATTTGGTATATTGTTACTATGAGTATGAGTAGCTAAATTCCTAATCTAGCGTGTTGATGGAACCTATTGAAGGATGATTTTCTTGTTACGTTAATATAGATTTGCCGTAGTATTTTATCTATTTGTTCAACTATATTATTCTTGTGGTTGATTGAAGGGCTCTCAATTAACTGCGCCTATTTGATATGTATTACTCGGGAGAGAGTGTATATTTAGGTAGTTGTTGAACAACATCACTCCTAAACGTATATGAGGGATCAATACAGAGGTTTAAAGGTGGGCTTAGGGAAAACGAAACCTTGATGCGATCTGAGTGAGCTGTACTTATTGCCAGCTACCGTAATTCGGGAGAATATGCCTAGTAAATTGTGGTATTACTCGAAAGAGAGTTACGACACTTAGAGTGCTCATGGTCGATAGAGAAGACTTAGGCAAATTTATAGGAAGCGTAACAGAAAGGATTCCGACAATTGGAAAAATCATAACTCTAGACCTCCTTAGTCTTGTCTATAATTTCATCCATGTTAGTGGATAATTTTATTATTTTATAATATTTGCTAGTTAATTAGTAGAAATAAAAATCAAATCTTTATAACTAGAAAATATTTTGAACTTGTGTTTCTTTGCAATATTGAACAGCTGTAGCTAAGCCTTAGTTCTCTGTGGGACTCAACTCCGGAATTGTAAATCGGATTATATTTGCAACGACCGCTTAGTCCTTTTTATAAGGCATAGTTGGGCGTGATCAGAGTCCCACATTGATGGTCACAAGCCATTTAGTTGGCTTTGATCTTATTTTCGTATTTTATTTTGGAACAATTTTTTGTTATTTAAAATTTATATTTTGAATTAATAGAAAAGTTATGGCTATTCGTGAAAAGGGAAAACTCTTTAGAAAAAGTCTCCTTTTCTTATCAATAAATACGAAAGACATTCAGAAGTAGCGAATTCAATCTGCACATATGTTTCAGGCTTTGTTGTATCCTGATAGAGAATTGCTTGTAATTTCTAAAGTATATACATGCAATAACTCTTGAAAGATAATGATCTTTCACGCCTCAAAGCCTTTAATTCTATTCTACTTACCTATTATTTCTAGCAATTTTCAAGAGTTATTTCTGCTATGGAGAAATATTTGGCTACTGTTGAGAATCCAAAAGACTTAATCAAATTGGATTGCTTTGATGGATCAAACTTCACTCGTTGGAAGGACAAGATGATATTCTTACTCACTGCGCTGAAAATCTTTTATGTCCTTGATCCATTGTTGGTTGCACTACCAGAACATACCCTTGGAGGATACTGATGCGATCAAAGCAGAGAGGAAGAAGCGAGAAAAAGATGAACTGCTTTGCCGAGGTCATATTATGAATAATTTGACTGATCGATTGTATGATTTGTACTCCAATATAAAATTTCCAAGGGAAATCTGGACGGTGTTACAGACTGCATATGAAAACGAAAAACTAGGTATCGATAATTTCTTATCTTTGCAGTATTTCGAATTTAAGATGGTAGATACAAAGCCTATAATGGATTAGATACATGAGTTACAAATCTTAGTCACAAAACTAAGTGATCTTGAAGTGAAAATTCCCGATACACTTCAAACATGTGTGATTCTCTCAAAATTGCCTTCTTCCTGGAATAACTACAGAAAGAAAATACTGGATTCTACCGAAAAATTAACTATAGAATAATTTCGAACTCATCTTCAAATTGAAAGTGAGACTCGTGCTCATGATGAAATTGTTCATGCCTCTAGTTCTACAGTTAATACTGTTAGAAAGAATAAGTCGGGAAATGAAAATAAAAATTTGAAAGTTTCAAAGAAGTCTCCTAATAAAAAGAGAAACAATATGAATTGTTATCATTGTGGAAAGAAAGGCCATAAGATTCGAGACTGCAGGTTTAAGAAAGCAGGAATAAATTTTCATTCAGGAGATGATGAAAAATCTGGAAATTCAAGAAATTCAAAGAAGGTAAACACAGTAGAAAGTTCTTCACAAGGGCCGGTGGCTATGATTGCTGCTATACCAACTGAGATGGTTAAAGAGTTCAACATGGCTGCAACAACCACAAAGAATCAAGACTGGTGGTTGAATTTTAGTGCAAAAATTCATGTCTGTCACGACAAGAATATGTTCAAGATTTATTCGGAAGTTAAAGATTCAAAAAAGGTGCTGACGGGCAACCATGTTACAACCGAAGTTACAGAAAAAGGAACAGTTAAAATCAACTTTACATCTGGACAGAAGTTGGCTCTTCTGAATGTGATCCATGTTCCTGAAATTATGAAGAACTTGATTTCTTCTAGTTTACTTTCTAAGAGAGGTTTCAAAATTGTAATTGAGTCTGATCATGTAATTGTGTCTAAGAGTGGTCTGTTCGTAGAAAAAGGGTACCTTTGTGATGACAACTTCAAACTAAGTGTTAATGCAATAAATTATGCTTCTGCTTATACTATTGTGTCTAATTCTTATTTATGGCATGCTAGATTAGGTCATTTAAATTTTGGTTCCTTAAATTTTATGTCCAAAAATGGTTATATCACTTGCAAAACTGAACATGGAAGAAAGTGTGAAATATGTTTACAAGCGAAAATAACTAAGAAACCATTTCGTAAAGTTGAATGATTTACACAATTATTACACTTAATGCATTCTAACTTATGTGAATTAAATGGAGAATTAACTGGAGGAGGTAAAAGATACTTATCGCTTTTATAGATGATTTCTTTAGATTCACACATGTTTATCTACTTAGAACAAAAGATGAAGCATTTCAAAAGTTTAAAGAATCTAAGTGAGTTGTGAAAAATCAAAAGAGTAGGAAAATAAAAATTATTCGAAGTGATAGAGGAGGAGAAAACTTTTCTACTTTATTTAGTAATTTCTGTGAAGAGCATGGAATAATACATCAAACGAGTGCACCTTATACACCACAACAAAATGAATTGGCGGAAAGGAAAAATAGGACTTTAGTAGACATGGTTAATTCTATATTATTAAATGCACATTTACCGCACAATCTGTGGGGTGAAACACTACTTACTGCTAGTCATATATTAAATAGAGTGCCTTCAAAAAGTGTTCATATTTCACCTTACGAACTTTGGAATGGTGTGGGGGTGTATATCCTTTTATAGAGTTTGTGATCACCAAAGAACAAAATTGGGACCTAGAGGAATAAAAAGTATTTTTGTTGGATATGCATAAAATTCGAAAGCATATTGATTGCTTGATCTAGAATCTAATGTTGTTATAGAATCTATTCATGTTGAATTTTTAGAAAACAAATTCATTAATGATATTATTGATGAGCAGTTGATTGCACAAGGTCAAAATAGTCATGATACACAAAAGATGCCACATTCTGAAATATTTTTAAATAAAAGGAAAAGTGACAATATTCAATTAGAGCCTAGAAGAAGCCAAAGAGTTAGAAAAGAAAAAACTCTTGATCCGGATTTTATATCTTCGAAATCTATAGTTTTTCTAGTGGAGGGAGATAGAACTAAAGTCTGTAATCATATACCTATTTTGTTTAGTATAAAATAAGATCCTAGAACATACAAAGAAACCATGTCTTCAAGAGATGTTGCTTTTTGGAAAGAGGCGATCAATGATGAAATGGACTCAATAATGTCCAACAACACTTGGATTTTAGTTTATTTTCCTGCTGGATCTAAACCTATAGGTTGTAAATGGGTATTTAGGAGAAAATATAATAAAGACGGTTCTATACAAACCTTCAAAGCAAGACTAGATGCAAAAGGCTTCACGCAAAAGGAAGGCATTGACTACTTTGATACAAATGCTCCAGTTGCAAGAATAACATCTATTAGAGTACTTTTGTCATTGGCATCTATATATGATCTATATGTACATCAAATGAATGTTAAAACTGCTTTCTTAAATGGAAATTTAAGTGAAGAAATTTATATGAAACAACCTGAAAGATTTGTTCTTCCTCGTAATGAACATAAAGTTTGTAAGCTTATAAAGTCTCTCTATGGCGTGAAACAAGTACCAAAATAGTGGCATAAAAAGTTTGATAGTATAATATTATCAAATAGTTTCGTACATAATCAGGCAGACAAATATATTTACTCTAAGTTTACAGTAGATTATGGAGTTGTTATTTGTCTTTATGTCGACGACATGTTGATTTTTGGTACGAACATGCTTGAAATTTCTGAAACTAAGAAGTATCTAACTTCAGTCTTTAAAATGAAAGATTTGAATGAAGTAGATACTCTCTTAGGTATCAAGGTTCAAAGAAGTGATAAGAGAGTGACTTTATCATAAACTCATTACATTGATAAGATTCTTACCAAGTTCAGTCATCTGGGCATAGTGGAGTCTAAAACTCCATATGATTCAAGTATCAAACTAACTGAAAATACTGGAAAAACAGTGGCTCAATTAGAGTATGCAAGTACAATTGGCAATTTGATGTATGTTATGCACTGCACTAGGCCTGATATAGCATTTGCCGTTTGTAAACTTTCAAGGTTTACATGCAATCCAAGTAATACTCACTGGAAAGCTATAATTAGAAAACTTGGATATTTAAAGAGAACAAAACAATTGGGCATTTGTTATAATGGTTTTCCAACCGTATTAGAAGGATATTCTGATGCGAGTTGGATTACAAATATACATGATAGTAAGGCTACTTCATGTTGAATATTTACCTTGGGGGTGGCGCCATTAGTTGGGCATCCAAGAAACAAACTTGCATTTCTCAATCTACTATGGAATTCGAATTTATTGCATTAGCAACTGCTGGAAAAGAAATGGAATGACTAAGAAATATATTACTAGATATAAAATTGTGGCCACAACCTATGCCAGCCATTTCAATATTTTGTGATAGTGGGACTACTATGTGTGTAGCTCACACTAAAATATATAATGGAAAATCAAGACATATAAGCTTAAGGCATGCTTATATAAGAGAATTAGTTACAAATGGAATTATAGCTATAGTGTATGTGAGATCAAACAAGAATTTGGCAGATCCGCTTACAAAGGCATTAAATAGAGATGTTGTACAATAAACTAGTGAAGGAATGGGGCTAAAACTCTTAAATTAAACACAAGTGATGGGAACCCAACTTTGAGTTGGTATACAATCTAACAATATAAGTTCAATGGATAATAGCAAGTTGCTTGTGTTGATTAAGCACAAATCTTCTCAATAAGAGCCTAGATTCCTATGTACATTTTACTATTATGTGAGCAGTTTAGAAGTTGTTAAATGTCTATAATAACAGGGGCAAAATGACAAACTTCTAAGTGCATACTGTTACAAGAAATAGGGTGAATTAATTCTTAATGGAATTAGCAAATGTCTGTAGTAACATGGACATAAAGTCTATTTTCACCTATATAAATATTGAGGTGGTGCCGCTTCTAACAAGATTTAAGGAGTCGATCTTGTAAATATTCATGAATTTGGATTAGCACATGACCATATAAGTGCTAAAGCATAATACTAGATTGTTTCGCTACTTTATAGTGTTATGTGTGTGATATTTTCGGTTTGACAAATGGAGTTTTGCTTGTAATCTCTAAAATATATACATGCAATAACTCTTGAAAGATATTGATCTTTCACGCCTCAAATCCTTTAATTCTCTGTTAGTTACCTTTTTTTTCTAACAGTCATTTGAAGAATTAAATATATACATCTAAAAAATCACATACTTAATAATGGAAACTCGTGATTTATACATGTGCTCTATCAGCTAATATACCAATGTACGATAAATCACAATAATTAAGAAATACTTTTTTTTTTCAATACATAGTCTAAATAAAATTATTTGAAGTTTTTGAAATGTTGTGTCAGTTCCACTCATGTGATAAGAACAGCGTTTGCAAATATAGAATGGAAGTTTCCAAGTTCTCTAACTTTGCCAAAATTTGCTGCATACCAGCTGATTAGTTACAAAAATGAAGTGACTAATTAAAATATGTCAGTGACAAGATTTGAAACAAACTTTTAACGGAAGGTATGCATAACTAATTTTACAAAGTTCAGGATTACATTGGACTTTTTCTTCACAAAAATGAATACATTTTTTAATTTTCTAAAAAAATAAATATTTTACGCACCCAATGTTATGGCCTAATGGTTAAAAAAATAGATTAAAAATCATGAGATCTCATGTTCGAATCCCAACAAAAGCAAAAAATACTAGACGATTTTATTCAACTTGTCCGAGTCTTGGTAGATAGAGTTAGTTCAGTATCTGTTGCTGATGGAAGATAATAATACCCCATAAAATTAGCCAAGATGCGTGTAAACTGTCCCGGATATCGCAGTTATTAAAAGAATTAAACAATTTTCTTTATAAAAGGACAAATGAAAAGGATTGAGTGTAAATTCCTAAATAAAAACAAAAGGAAACCTTCAAATACGTTAGTTGTTACCTAGGAAATTTCATATGAAGTCCAACTTCAAAAGCAAAGACCAATTCTTTCCCCGCGGCAGCTATTTGAAAATCAAAGCTTGTCAAAAATGAGTGGCCATATGTGAAACAAAAATCCAGCGGCAGCAGCCGCGGTGGTCCCCACTTTTGGCTTCACGTGAAATACGAGGGAGGCGTGAATTCCACCCGCTCCATAGCCGTCGTTGAGAAGAGCGTGTGCTGCACTTTCCATAACTGCGAATGGGTCCCAACTCGCATTGCTTTCGAAACTTCCGTTCTAGTCCTTATCGAAAATTCTATTTGCAATTTTAAATATTTTTCCGGTAAATTCTCTATTTCTGTTTTTGTTCCGTCATTGGCAATCCAATTCTGACTTTTGATTTTTTCTTTATTTTTGCAAAATGTTTTAGCTTTTTCTTTCCACTTTTTAAGTTGAGATTATTGAACTTTTTATCATTTTTTTTGCTGATTTCTGAGGTGACAATACAATATATATTGAATTGAATACATGTAAAAGAAAATGTAAGAAATTGAAAGGTAGTTTTTTTCCTTTATTTCTTTTTTTAGCACGTCACTATACTTGTGCAAACTTTTCTTTCAGAAACTTCCATACAGTCTAAATCCTACGATTAAATTTTCTATTTTGCGGTTAGAAACAAAATTTCATATTTGTTCTTGACACTTAAAGAAAATTAATACGTGAGAGTAATTTTAAATTATACTAGTCAAAAATTAAGAGGGAAATTTAGACTTTTATTTTCGGAGAATTTAGAAACGTGAAATTTATTGAAACTCTATTAATGACAAGTTAAAATACAAAATAAAATCTAATGTTATTGTATAAATGGACTAAAATTATAATTGACAAAATATTCGAATAATATAGAAGCAAGTTTGATCTTTTTCCCCTTTACCAATATAATGTTCTCCAACATTTTGTTTTAAAAAAAATAGTCCATGCAACAAGTTATAATTTCCCATATATGAAGATATTTTTCTCGATTACCATTAAATGATTTTTATTGTATAATCAATACCAAACTGTAAGCTAGAATCATTTAATGAAGGTAATCCAGAACGTGTTTTTATTTTTAATTTCCTCTTCTTTCTTTTTAGTCAAAGTTGGAGTCTTGGGCACGTCATTGAACTACATTGCTAGTCTAGGGTAGCAACATTAAATTCAAAGTAAATTAATGGTAGACATTTTTCTACTAATTTCTTGTAAATCACGTTATTTCTAGAAACTTCGGAGTATAAAGAGTATTAATTGAATTTTCTTTAAGGGAAAAAAATTAATGTCACCTCTGGCCAAGAGAGAAGTTGTGTTGTCGTCATAGTGAGATTGGAATTAGAAATTAGAACTTGTCATAAATGTCATCAAACTCATCACTCATATGTGTCGTCTTATGGTAGTGGATAATCCTTGAGACTAACGTTCAAATCCGATGAAATAAAATAATAATTTGTTTTTTGATGGATAGTTTTTGTATTAGTGGAAGATAAAAATCTAATATCTATCTAATATAATTTAGAAGGAGAACATTAGGGCACAGTAAAGTTGTCACTATGTACCTATAGGTTACGGTTCGAGACATGAAATCAGTCACTAATGCTTGCATTAGGGTAGACTGTCTGCATCATACCCCAAGAAGGTACAATGCTTTCTATGAACGCGAGATACCTCATGCATCTGATTGCCTAAAAATTTAATAGTTACTTATAAAATAATTGAGGTGCTCGAAATCCGTTCAAAACAACTCATTATTAAAGGAATAAGGTGTATCAAGAGTTTTCTTATTTCATATCTAAGTTTAAATGAGTTGAGTTATAACACTTGTGGTGGTGAAGATATATGCACGAAATAATTGACGTATGCACAAACTTATCAAAATAGCAACATTTAAAAAATATTCTAAAAATAAAGACATGAAAACCATAATTATGTGCCGATGTTAAGAAGAAAAAGATCCATTTGAGGGGAAGATTTTATAGGATTGTATATGGCACACGTTGTCAACACAATTCCAACAAAACAAATTCTTGATATTATCGTAATCATAAGACGGTAAAAACTAGTATTTTGTAGTATTTGGTGTTTACGTTAAAATATATTGATTTATTATATATTTATTGAGTGGATGTAATTTCAAAGTACGAATTACATTAAAGTTCTACTGAAAAGTGGAATATGTAACCCGGAACTAATTCACACAAATTCAGATAACAAGAAATATTTGTTCTAAAAAAAAAAAAGTTTGTTCTTACCCATTCAGTACAATCAAGAGGAATTTTTAGAAATCACTATTGTTTAGTGGCTATTAATTTCCTATACCTACTATTTACATAATTACTTCATATAGCTACTATTCAGTAGTTACGGTAGTGTATTCACATGTATTCATGCTGCTGTATTCATGAATACATCAGCAAAAAGCGCTTAAAATCAGGGCAGACCAGCTGCACGCGTATGTATTCATATGCATTCGCGTCATGTATTCATGAATACAATAGTAAAATACTCCTAAAATCAGGGCAATCCAGTTGTACGTGTATGTATTCATATGTACTCGCGCTGCTGTATTCATGAATACAGCAGAGTAAAGCACCTAAAATCAGGGCAGTCCAGCTGTACGCGCATGTATTCACGCCATGTATTCATGAATACAGCCACAAAAAGCCCCTAAAATCAGGGCAGTCCAGTTGTACGCGCATGTATTCACATGTATTCGCGCTGCTCTTTTCATGAATACAGTTATACGCACTTGTATTCACATGTATTCGCGCCATGTATTCATGAATACAGTAACGGCAATTCCTTAAAAATAGGTATATCCAGCTCTCTAAGAGAGGAAAAACATAAATAGCGTATTTCATACCTCAATTGTAGTATATACCATAAAATACTTATTTTGTTATAAAATATAAAAGGTAACTAATAGAAAATAATTTTTTAAAATAATTTTAATTTATAATAAATAAGGTAAAATTTCCTACAATTAAATCTCAAATGCACATGACATACGTGTATAAATATATATATTTTTCAAGAAAAAACGGTTTTGGAGAAAGTGCAAATATGTAGCCTGTAACAATATTTCTATATTTAAAGGTCAAATTTGTTACCAGCACAATTATAGTACTACAATTTAAACATAGAAAATACCGTCAGACACATTGTACAATTAGAATTAATTAGCAAATAGCAAAACAGAGAGTATAATCTGATTATTCTTCTCAACAACTCATCACTAAAGGAACAAGAAGGCTTATATATTTATTATTTCTTCTAGAAGTGATTAATGCAAGTGTTAATTGAGATGAATAGTTTAATGCTAATTGTCAAAGGAGGCCTACTTATGAAGGAGTTCCCAAAAACCAAAGACTACTCTATCTGTCAACAGCCCACCAATACAATATACATTTGTTTTTCATTTGACAAATATCCCCATAACATAAGAAAGAATAATCAAAATTATATAATTTATTTTTGTATATTTACTGACTCGACTAATTCAAATTTACTTTTTATACTAAATCTTTTATTATTAAAAAATCTTTTTTTCTAATTATATGTTTTTAATTAAGGGTGAAAAGGTCCTAACAATTCGACTAAGCACCTTTGACTAGAAGAAGTCGTTTGGTACGACGAATAAACAAAAATAATTTTGAGATAAAAATTTAATATCGCCTTATCCCTCATTTGGTTACTAATTCTTATTTCATGATTATAAATAGTACTGAGATAAGTTATACTTGCAAGATGGTGAAATAGTGATCTCATGAGTTATAATAAAATAATAAAATTGATAATTTCAGAATTAATACAATTTATTATTATTATATATTAATAATAAATAATATTAATATAATTAATCTCAACATGACTAATCTTAATATAACTAAACCAGCAACTATTCGATTATACGCCTTTAATTAAGGGCCATCCTAACTATCTGATTAAGTAACTTTGACTATAAATATTAATCAGTTATCCACATGTTGTATAAAATAAAATAAAGAGGAAAAAGAACAAAACAAATGTAGAAATTTGAAACCAAGACTCTCTCTATATATTAACATCAATGCCAAAGCCAGCACACCAACATAGACAACTCAATTAGACAAACAGAGCAAGAAGTTGCTTTGCTTAATCAACATTTGTGTTTTTCTATTTTCTCCACCTCTCTGTCACCTTTTTCTACTTTCAAAATTCCCTTAGCAAAAACAACAAAAATTCAAGAATACATACATAGTAGAGAGAAGTTACAAAATTCATCACAAAATAAAAAGCTTCAGCAAAGAAGAAACAACAAGAAAAGAAGATAGAAAATTACATACATACAAAAATACTTCACCAAAATTGAATTTTTTTGGCAATAAAATTCACCAAGATTGAATTTTTTTGCAATAAAGTTCAGCAAGATTGAAACTTTTTTCCATTTTGGTTAATGGGGTCTCTCCCAATTGCGGTTTCCGGGACCACCGTACACGGTGGTGGAGGCGGTGGTAGGTGGTGGCAGTGGTGCAACAATAAGAACAATAACAGCAACACCACTAAGAGTAATATTAATGGAAGTAGTAACAGCAGCAGCAGTGATCCTTGTGCTAACTCTTCAGCTTTTGTCTTCTTTTTGGTGTCATTTGTTTGTCTTGCTTCAATTGCTGGGATTTACTGTAGGCTTTTACTACCCCCAAATGTACATACAACACTTTCTTCTTTGGGATGTCATGAGGACAATGAGGGTTCTTGGTCTATTGGCGTTTACTATGGTGACTCCCCTTTTAACCTTAAACCCATTGAAGAGGTAAGAAATTTTTCCCTTTTTTTGTTTTCTTTTGCTCATTTCTTGGTTTTAATGGTAAAAGTTTTGATCTTTTCTGGTTTGGGGTTTTGGGAATTTTAGTTTTAAACATTTTAAATTGAGAATTCTTGGTTTTATGGGGGGTTTGGCTCAAAGATTTAATTTTTTTTAATGGACTAAAGTTGCTAAGTTTTGTGGGGATTTCATGATTTGTTGAACTTTATGTTGTGGAAATGTTTTGGCAGGCAAATGTTTGGAGGAACAAAAGTGCATCATGGCCAGTGGCAAATCCAGTTGTCACCTGTGCTTCAGCTTCTGGGGCTAGTTTTCCCAGTAATTTTGTTGCCGACCCTTTTCTTTATGTTCAGGTAATCTTTTTTCCTTTTTCTAATTTAGCTTTTGTGTCTTGATTCGTGAATCTATTTAACCGCGCACGGAGTTTAAAAAAGAAATGAAAACTTTTAAAATTTGCCGTCATAAACATGTCATAACATTTGTGTGGCTATGATTCTTTTGAAACTTATGGTGTTAAACATTTCAGGGTGCCTTTGTGTTAAAAGCTTCTCGTTGAGTATATAATTGGAAGTTAAGTTAAAAAATTTCCTAATTTAAAAAGAAGTCATTCTTTTTTAGAGTACCAAAAAGTAAACATAAAAGTGGAAAGAAGGAGCAGTAACTTACTATTAGTAATTAGTAATGTTTGCTAAGTTTTGTTGCTCTGTGATAGATTGGCTTTGTTATATTTGTGATGTTTGCAAATAACAGGAAGCATCTTTAGTTTTTCAATATGCATGTAATCAGGTTGGTGAAAGTATGATGGCTTGTTTGAAGTTTAATTAATGAGACTTTTGTGGACAAGTTGTTTAACTTTAATCCTCTATTATCATCATCTTTTAGAGATTAGATGTGACGTTAATGGAACCGAACCATGTCAGCGTAATTACCTTTCTGAAACAGATAGATTAGTAAGCTGTTGTGGTGCTGTTGCAATTATTTAAATTGGCTGATGAGGTCACAGGATTTGTCATTAACACATCCTTTTGGTGAGTAATCCTGCAATGAAGGAGGAGTTGAGTTATAAAGTAGATAGGGATGGAAAAGGTTGTAGTTTAGTTCTTTGACATTATCCTTTTGGCTCTTTTTTATGTTGCTTTCCTTGGTTATGTTTATTTTTCTGCTCCGTTCTGCCATAGCCCGTCTTGAGTTAGTAATGTGCAAAAACTTGGGATAGAAAGAGGATAATTAGGGGAACTTTGCTCTTCTCTTTTCATTTTACTGGAGAAATTGGATTAAATCCTCTGAAGGATAAGGGGGAATCGGTTTCAAGTGCTTACTGGGAATATAGCCAAAGCCAATGATGTTACATGTAATTAATAAAAATCCATGGTCTGTTACAACTATGTAGAATTAGAAATGGTCATTGTACACAGAAGTTCTCTTTTTATCAGGAAATTTGTTGACTGACTCCTCACTCGAGTTTTAAATGCCACGGGAAAAAATGAGTTGTATGAGAATAAGATTCAAAGCGTTACATACTCAAACAGAATAAGTTTGCTTCAATTATTTACAATTAAAACCAGGATTCTTGAGTTTCTCTTACTGTCAATAAACTGTTTTCATAGATTTAGGATTCTCTTCTGAAAGTAATACCATATATATGACTTGTCTAATTGTAGTGCTACATGATATTTTATTTTTGAACAATTTTCACTGGGGTGTCTGGTTGTGCTACGATCTTTAGATTCTTCTCTTTTAGACCATGCAGGATCTTGATTGTTATTTTTCCTTTTTGTTACATTTATTCAGGGAGACATCCTTTACTTGTTCTTTGAATCAAAGAATTCAATCACAATGCAAGGTGATATTGGAGTTGCAAGAAGTACTGATAAGGGAGCAACGTGGGAACAGTTGGGTGTTGCTCTGGATGAAGACTGGCATCTCTCCTATCCTTATGTCTTTGACTACAATGGCAGTGTAAGCTTTTTTACTTCCTGAACTATTTATATGTCATGTAACTTTATCTGAAACAACAACATTACACTTGCGCTATCATTGAAGTCTACTTTTCTTAACGTCGTGATTAATATTTCCATCAACTTATTATTTTGTGCAGATCTATATGATGCCTGAGGGCAGCGCAAAAGGGGATCTTCGTCTTTATCGAGCTGTAAAGTTTCCTACAGAATGGAAACTGGAAAAGATCATAATGAAAAAGCCGCTTGTTGATTCTTTTATAACTCAACATGATGGGAAGTACTGGCTTTTCGGTTCAGATCATAGTGGAATTGGTGCCAAGAAGAACGGTCAGTTGGAGATTTGGTATAGTAGCTCACCTCTTGGTCCTTGGAAACCACACAAAAAGAATCCTATCTATAACACAGACAAGAGCAAGGGAGCCCGAAATGGAGGTAGACCATTTTTGTACGATGGACATCTTTATCGTGCTGGTCAAGACTGTGGTGAGACATATGGGCGACGCCTGCGTCTCTTCAAAATAGAGGTTCTGACTCTTACTGAGTACAAAGAAGTTGAAGTCCCTTTGGGTCTTAAGGAGTCGATGAAGGGACGGAATGCCTGGAATGGGGCCCGCAGTCATCAACTTGACGTGCAACAACTAAGCTCCGGGGAGTGGGTTGCAGTTATGGACGGGGACCGAGTCCCTTCAGGAGATGTAAATCGACGGTTTATTTTAGGTTTTGCATCAGCTTTAGGTGTTGTAGTTCTGGTTATACTCTTTGGTATGTTACTAGGAGCAGTGAAAGGATTAGTACCCTTAAGTTGGTGCCCTCACAATGTTGGAAAGAGGAGTGATGCCGCATTCGATTGGGAAAGATCAAGCTTGTTATCTTCTAGAATGAGACTAGTCTGTAGCCGCTTGAACAGAGCAAGCTCGTCTCTCCGTGCCAGAATAAATCCAAAAACATGCAGTGGAGGGTTTGTTCTTGCTTTAGTATTTCTAGTGACTGTGGTGTTAATGTGCACCGGAGTTAAGTACTTCTATGGAGGCAGCGGTGCACAGGAAGCTTACCCGTTGAACGGTCAGTACTCTCAGTTCACTTTATTAACAATGACCTATGATGCTCGGCTCTGGAATTTGAAAATGTATGTCAAACATTACTCGAGGTGTTCTTCAGTTCGTGAGATTGTTGTAGTGTGGAATAAAGGCCAACCTCCAGAATTGAGTGAGCTTGATTCAGCAGTGCCAGTTAGGATAAGAGTAGAGGAACAAAACTCGCTGAACAATCGATTTAAGGTAGATCCTTTGATAAAGACACGTGCGGTTCTTGAACTTGATGATGACATTATGATGCCTTGTGATGATGTTGAACGTGGATTTAAGGTATGGCGTGAGCATCCTGAGCGCATCGTAGGGTTTTACCCCCGGCTTGCAGATGGAAACCCATTGAAATATAGGGCTGAGAATCATGCTCGCGAGCACAATGGTTATAATATGATTCTAACAGGAGCAGCCTTTGTCGACAGCAAAATGGCTTTCGAGAAGTACTGGAGCGATGAAGCTGCTGCAGGTAGAGAAGTGGTGGACAAGCTTTTTAACTGTGAGGATGTTTTGCTAAACTACTTATATGCAAACGCGAGCTCGTCTAGTACAGTTGAATACGTTAAACCTGCATGGGCAATCGATACTTCAAAATTTTCTGGTGTTGCAATTAGCCGGAATACGCAGACTCACTATGGGCTAAGAAGCAGTTGCCTCCAAAAATTTTCTGAAATGTATGGAAGCATATCAAGTAGAAAATCAGAATTTCACCATCGAAAAGATGGTTGGGATGTATAGCAAGGAGCAAATTTCTAGCATCATAGTTGAAGTTAGTGCTTTTCATTATTTTTTTCTTTTTGATCTTTCTTTCCTCTTGGTATAATTTTGGTTTTATGATTTTGGTCAAGCTTTGTTTACCTCCTGTTGTAAATTCTGCTTTGGGAGGGACTTCAACTTTTGTAAGGCAAATGTACATTAGTTTAGAATTTAGATACATAAGTTGATATAGTTCTGTGTTATCCTTTCTATCTGATTTCAAGATGTACTTTCACCAACATCTATTTGTGATATGATTTCAAGGCAAAGCAATACAGTTTCTCTTGAATACATAAGGGTATTGTGTACTACCAAAATTTAGGTCGGTCTATATTCGAGCACGGGCATTAAATGACATGGAGAGAAGATCAAAGTTTAAATTAGAGTAGTAACAAAATATGCCCCTAAGCATTAACTGACACAAGGAGGAGGCACGGTAGCGTAGATATCGATCTTAATCAAGATTGACTTAAAGTGCACAGTAGTGTAGAGTCTGATTAAGATTTTCATAACTGCCTCATTCAGGTTAATTAAATTAAACCTCTCATCTCTCTAGAAAAGCAAAATTCGAAATATTTAATAGATGGTCCAAGTATATAAATTTTTTTTTCCTGTTTCAATACTTCTATGGTCGTGCCTTGTAGCACGACAAGATTATACTATTATAAGATACTTTGTAGTTATTGAGTGAAATAGTCGAGATATGAACAAAATAAACGTTTTAAGAAAAACACGGACAAAGAGGGGAAGGATGCTTTTCACTACGTGGTTTGTGTAATCTCCAAAAGCTTAATGTTTCCCATCCACGTTGCTGTGCATGTGAATTGATTGAGTGAATATCTAAAGAAGCATAGGGAATGTAGTTAGTGAAAATGTAGGCTCTCTATATATATATACATACAAATGGGACCTAAAATATGTTTGTGGTGCTCCACGAGCCACACCTATACTCACCTTTTGACAGCACATTTGACAATTGACATAATACTCTGACTCCTTTTAGGTCCAAGTTATAAATAATGTACATAGATAGACAAGGGTATATATTGTTTTAATTTTCCTCGATGTTCGGTATTTATGTTGTAGCTCGATTAAATCTAAATTTATGTTTGTAAGTCTCATATTATGGTAAAGTGCTTTTTAACAAACACGATTTCGTATCCAAGGCTCGAATTCGAAAGCCCTGGTTAAAAATAAAAGAATATTTATTACTCCTTGTATATACTATATTGGTATCAAATCTAAACTTTTGAGTACCCATGCTTTGCTTGCAAATCTTTCTTTTCCTGAAACTCTCATCAAAGTTCATTATATCATGACCCACATAGTCTGGACTTTGGCCTTCCTTAAGTCCATTTTCTTTTGCTTGTCTTTCCTTTTGACCCACGTTGGTTTTTTAGATTTTGAGTATCAAATCTAATGTTTTGAGTATCCAATATGGTGTATTTATTTTGTATAACATTTACATGTTGCTTTTAGAATAATATTAGTATTATATTTTACACATACATATATATAAGGAAATAGAATTTCTACCTCGAAGCTAGGGTGAGGTCTACGTACACACTGCACTCCCCAGATTCCATTTATGGGATGAGGTCTACGTATGCACTGCATTCCTCAGACTCCACTTATGAGATTATACTGAGTTTGTTGTTGTTATTATTATTATTATTATTATTATTATTATTATTATAAGAAAATGGTTTTGCTAAATAGTGTCGAATGACACCCCTAATGTTAGAAGTTTTCTGCGAGTGGCTATAATGCAATAATGTTATGGAAAATTCCTTTCTGCCACACTCTTTTTGGCCACAATGGTCCAAATGGGATTATTAATGTAAAATCACAACCAAATTAGGGTTTCTGCGCTAATTTTATACCAAAAATACCCTTCGCGTTAGGTTTTGAATTTCTCTCCTTGATTCTCTCTCATCCATTGAATGGTTGTCTTCCCAATACATGGAAAATATCAAGCATGCAAATCCTCTTTCCCATAAATATATTTTTTTTTTATCTTTTTTTGTAGTATACGTGTATACATTTCGAATTTATTCATCAATATACATATATTTAATTGTGTATTTCGTATATCTTTCGTATAATAAGGTCTTCAAAGTCCTAATATTTAAACAACCCTAGATAGCCGAAAGCAAAACCCTAAGGTATATTTTATCCCTTTTCAAAGCCCTAATACTTAAACAAACCTAATACTTGATTGTTTTTTCATCTCTTACCCACCTATGTTCTTCTAAGTGTAAGTGAATAGGTATTTCTACCACACTAATTTTTATACATAAATTTATAGTCTAACTCGAAGTTATAGATTCAATTGAACCTGTCATTAGAATTGTAACGATCTGACCGGTCGTTTCGAGAGTTATTGCCCCGTTTTTCTCATTTTTATTTCTTCTGTGTTCTTCAGTTATATTATGATATGTCGGGTTAGTTGGTTCGGGTCTGGAGTAGTTTCAGAATAAATTGAGACACTTAGTCTCCTTATTAGAGGTTTAAGTTAGAAAAGTCAACCGGATATTGATTTATGTGTAAACGATCTCGGATTTGAATTTTGATGGTTCCGTTAGCTCCGTTAGGGTATTTGGACTTAGGAGCGTGTTTGGAGGTCCGTAGTGGAATTTAGCTTGAATTGACGAAAGTTAGAAATTTGGCGATTTTGGTTGGGAGTAGAAAATTTGATATCGGGGTCGGAATGGATTTTCGGAAATTGGAGTAGGTTCGTGGTATCATTTGTGACATGTGTGTAAAATTTGAGGTCATTCGGACGTGGTTTGGTAAGTTCGACATCTGTTGTGGAATTCAGAAGTTTAAAAGTTCATAGGCTTGAATCCGAGAGTAATTTGGTGTTTTGATGTTGTCTTGAGTGATTCGAAGGTTCGCTTAAGTTAGTATAAGGTTATATGACTTGTTGGAATATTTTGTTGAGGCCCCGAGGGTTTCGGGTGTGTTTCGGGTTGTTAACGGATCAAGTTAGAAGTTTGGAGAATTGCTGAAGTTGGCCTGTTGCTAGTGTAATCGCACCTGCGAGGGTATCGCCGCAGGTGCGGTGGGACAGACGCATGTGCGGTGGGACGGATGCAGGTGCGGGAGTGTGTTGGACTGGGGAGAACCGCATGTGCGAGTGGGTGTGCGCATCTTCGAGCCCGCAGAAGGGGGTAGTAGCCCGCAGAAGCGGAAAAGAGGAGGTCAGGCAGTGGCCGCAGGTGCGAGGTCGTTTCCACACCAACGAGGTCGCAAAAGCGGATAGGGAGTGCATGTGTGGAATTAGGGACTTAAGGGATTTTCCGCAGATACGGAGGTTGTTGCGCAAAAGCGAGACCGCAGGTGCGCATTCTGAGCCGTAAGTGCGAAAAGCCTGGGCAGAATCTATAAATAGAAGACTTCGCGAATTATTGCTCATTTCCACCATTTTTAAGTCGGACCTTGGAGCTTTTGGAGTGATTTTGAAGGGAATTCAAGGGTTTTTTAGCGAGGTAAGTTGCTTGAGCTCTAATACCCTTCGCTATGGTGTTTTCCCGTTGATTTCTCATCTAATTAGTGAGGTTTTGAAGTGAAAATTGGGGGTTAGGGTTTGGGATTTTGGAGAGTGTAATTTGGGGATTTGAGAGACCAAACAATGTCGGTTTTTGATAAATTTTATACGGTTAGACTCGTGAGTGAATGGGCTTCCGGGTTTTGTGACTTTTGTCGGATTTCGAGAAGTGGGCACGGGGGCCGGTTTGAGTCGATTTCGGATTTTGGGCTATATTTTAGTAGTTTTCTTGTGGAATTGAACCCTTTAGACTCTATTAATTGTGTTGTATTACTTGTGGCTAGATTCGGGACGTTTGGAGGCCGATTTGAGAGGCAAAGGCATCGCGAAGTAGGATTTTGCTCGAATCGAGGTAAGTAAAAGTCTTAAATCTGGTTTTGAGGGTTTGAAACCCCGAGAATTTGTATAATGTGATATTTGGAGGTGACGCACATGCTAGGTGACGGGCGTGCGAGTGTGCACCGTTAGGGATGTGACTTGGTCTGTCCCGTGAGATTGTAAAGTCGAATAGCCATTGTTATTACTTGTTTTTTCTTGTCTTTGAGCAATTGAATGTCTTTCATGTTAGAAACCATGCTTAGGCCATATGATATCACTATTGGGACCCGCATCGGTCGTATACTTGTTGAATTGACTGTTAATTGTTGTCTTGTACTCAGTCATAGTCTTATTATGTGTTATATCTTTGTTTCCTCTCATTTCTTGTTGATACTTGTTGTATTCCATGTTTGGGCTGGTTATTATGATATTTTGTGAGCCCGAGGGGATAGAGAGGTTAGTGACTTAGATAGGGCCTGAGTGTCGGGTTGAGAGCTATGTGAGATATATTGGATTGGGCTGAACGCCGCAATAATATTGGATCAGGTTGCATGCTGCAACAAGCCTTCGGGCCATATATCGGATCAGGCTGCACGCCGCAGCAGTACTTGGATCGAGTTGCACGCCGCAACAATATATGGACCGGACTGCACGCCGCAATAATATATGGACTGGGCTGCACGCCGCAACAGTATTGGGTCGGGCTGCACGCCGCAACAATATATAGCACTTGAGCTGTAGGAGCCCCTCCGAAGTCTGTACACCCCCAGTGAGTGCAGGTACCTTTGATTGTAAGTATGGAGGCTGAGAGTTGAGTGATTGAGCTGTTGAGATAGACGAGTGACAGTAGCCATGTGAGGTTGTACTTGCTCTTACTTTGCGGTTGCACTTTGTTGCTAATTGTTGTTGTTGTGAAATTTTGTGGAGGGCTTATATTGTTGTACTTGAGCTCAAAATATTTTGATTTAAAACACCGAATTGAAAGCATGCCTACTTTTCTTGCTGAAATTACTGAAATGAACTGCATTTAGGTAGTTCGTCACTGCTTCTCAGTTCCTTATTTAATTTTGTTACTTACTAAGTTGAAAGTACTCACGTTACTCCTTGCACCTTGTGTGCAGATTCAGGTGTGACCGGACGCGGAGGTCATTGAGTTCGTGCGCAGTTGATCTTTCGGAGATTTATGAGGTAGCTGCCGGCGTTCGCAGACCTTGTGCTCCTTCCTTATTATCTTTCTCTGTATTGGTATCTAGACGCAGACTATTGCATACACTGTCTTTTAGATTGAGAATCTAGTGGCTTATGACTTAGTGACACCCCGATGTCAGGCTATTTTTTCGCACTTATGTTTAATTGGGTTTTACCCCGTATTTATGAGAAATTCTGGCCATTTTAAATGTCTTAATTCATTTCTGTTAAATTTTGAAAGTGTTTTGGAAAGGTCGGCTTGCTTAGTACCACGATAGGCGCCATCACGACGGGTTAGGTTTTGGTACATGACAAGTTGGTATCAGAGCCTAGGTTACATAGGTCTCATGAGTCATGAGCGGGTTTAGTAGAGCCTTGCAGATCGGTATTGATGCATCTGTACTTATCTTTGAGAGGTTGCAGAATCCTTAGGAAACTCCACATTCTTGAATTCTTGTCATGCGAATCTGTTGATTCTAGTAACTAAACATCTGTTGTTTCATTCTCTCACAGATGGTGAGGACTCGTACTACCAGTCAGGAGACCCAACTACCAGCCAGGGCCGCGAGAGGCCGAGCCCGCAATAGAGGCTGTGGTAGGGGCAGAGGTGCAGCCCGCACAACAGCTGGGGAAGTACCTGCAAATCTACCAGTTGCCCCATATCAGGACCAGATTCCAGTTGTTGATGCACCAGCTCAGGCACTACCTGTGCCTATTGTGATTCCAGGCCTTCAGGAGGCCTTAGCTCAGATTCTGACCGCGTGTACCAGTCTTGCTCAGGCGGTCTCTGTTCCAGCCGCAGCAGCCACTTCTCAGGCCAGGGAAGGTGCTCAGACTCCCACTGCTCGCACACCAGAGCAGGTGGTACAGGGATTCCAGACACCGGGGGCACCACTAGCCCAACCGGTTACAGCTACTCAGGATTATGTGGTTCCTGCTATGCCTGAGGATGAGGAGCATAGATTGGAGAGGTTTGGGAGACTCCAGCCTCCATCTTTCAGTAGTGCAGAGGGAGAGGATGCACATGATTTCTTGGATAGGTGTCAAAGGATACTCCGTACAGCAGGTATCCTGGAGATCAGTGGGGTCTCGTTCACTACCTTTCAGTTCTTTGGGGCTGCATTCAGTTGGTGGGAGGCTTACGAGAGGCGTAGGCCGGTCGGCGCAGCGCCCCTTACTTGGCAGCAGTTGTCCGTTGTGTTTCTAGAGAAGTTCGTGCCTCAGTCCCGCAGAGAGGAGCTGTGCAGACAATTTGAGAAGCTTTATCAGGGTGATATGTCTGTGACACAGTATGAGATGTGATTCTTGGATTTGGCCCGTCATTCTATCTCGTTAGTTCCATATACAAGTAAGGCTGGCAAGTGGGCCGGTCCAGGCCCGGGACCGGCCCGGGACCGCGGGCCAAACGGC
>AWOL01S0016297.1:16262-27342 GCA_000715115.1 Nicotiana otophora | reverse complement strand
GTCGAAACCTCGAGCGTGTATCTCCTCGAGGGTCTCCCTCTGAGACCTACACTTAGCAAGTTCAGCAACCCAATGAGCTCGAGCATCGGCAGTATTCGCTGCCTCCCAGGCCTCCATCTGAGCAGCCTCAGCATCAGCCCGATATACAGCAATGGACTTATCCGCCAAAACTTTCGACGACTCAACCTCCGCCTTAGCCTCAGCAAGCCGTGTTTCAAGCTCATCGATCTTCTTAACTTGAACCGACCCCTTTAGCTTGACACTTCGAAGTTGAACGTCGGCCGATAATAATTTTGTCAAGATGGTTTCTTTTTTCGCAGCCAGGTAGTCGGATTTGATCAACTTCTTCTCGAAGTAACCCGATCTTTTTGATCTTTTGCTGCAACTGAGACAACGAAGGGTTAACTTCCACAGTTGAGTCAGACACATACTTTAACAGAACGAGGCTCACCTGTTTATCAAGCTCGACCTTTTCTTTACGAACCTTAGTCAAATCCGCTTGGAGATCCTTTATAGCCTCGTCTTTTTGGCTGCAAAGAAGCCGCAGGGCATCTCTTTCACCTGAGACCTTCCGGATCTCGGCCTCACACTAGCTAAGATCGACCCGAAACCTACTAATGTCCTGCACAGTAAGAAACACAAGTCAAGTATGGAAAAGAACAAAGAAACCAAGTGTGGAAGAATCATTACCCGAGTAATGAAACGTTGAGCCTCCTCTAATAAAAGAGAAGCCTCACCGATATCGGAAGCATCATCGACTCCAGTAAAGCAATCCCTAAAAGGTTCCCCTACACCAGAGCCTGCCCCGATATCGGGAGTCTTCAATTCTCGAGCTTCCTTTTACGCGTCTTCAGAAAAAGTTGGGAGAGAAGGCGAATGACCTATTGTCATAGCCCCGAGAAAATCACTCGGAGCACTCCGGTCGAGACTCGGGACTTCAGAACCAATCCCGACAGGCACAGCCGTCATCGGCTCGGGAGCTGTAGCAACCTCGATAGCCTCCGCAGATCGGATTACCAAAGCCGAGGAGTTATCTTCTTCTTCTTATTCTCTCAGTCGTTGGACCGAGTCAATCGAAAGGGAAATTTCTTTTCTCCTCACCCTTTGAGTTTTGGGATTGGGGTCCTCAGACAGAGAGGAAACTCTTCACTTCTTACCCTTCCCCGGTTGCGGATCGGGGACTTGTTTCCTTCTTCGCCGCTCGAAGGCCTCAAAGCGGCATCCCTGGTTACGCCTGCACAAGAGGAAATCGGTAAAAAATAGAACGCAAAGAATACTTCGAAGGAAACAAGAAACAAACCTCACCATGGTTCTTGGCCTCCCATCTACCTTTAGCCAAATCACGCCAAGCGCGTTCGGCATAAGAGGAAGTCGAGACTAACTTCCGAACTCAATCCTCGAGGTCAGGCACCGCTTGTAGCATCCAAGGGGTAGCTGAATATCAGGGAAAGACATCAGGAAAAAAAATCGGAAAAGGACACGCAAAGCAAACAAGAATCACTTACGGTCAAAATTCCATTCTTCGGGGAACGGCATCTTCTCTTCTGGAATAAGATCACGGGTCCTCACTCGAATATAATGACCCATCCAACCCCGATCCTTGTCTTCATCGATGCTCGACATTAAAGCCTTTGATGCCCGACGATAAAGTCTGATTAGTCCTCGGAAAATCTTAGGTCGGTACAATCGTATGAGGTGGTTCAGAGAAAAATCCAACCCCTCGGCTTTGGTAGAGAAGAAGCGCAGTAAGATCACTATACGCCATAAAAAGGGATGAATTTGACCGAGGGTAACCTGATATCTTTTACAAAAGTCAATAATCACCGGGTCGACGGGTCCCAATGTAAAGGGATAAGTGTAAACACTTAAAAACCCCTCCATATGAGTGGTGACGTTCTCTTCGGGAGATGGGATCTACAATACAACCTCGGGACCCCAGTTGCAGTTTTTTCTAACGGCCTCGAGATGACCCTCCGTTATAGAGCACATGTACATCGACACGTACTCGCATCGACCCGGAACAGATGAAGGATTCTCAACCTTAAAGTCGATCTTCAGAGTGCATGGGCCAGGAACATAGTCGTGAACAGACGGCTCCGTCGGTGCCTTATCATCGGACGGCCGCGAGGAAGAAACTTTCTCCTTCTCAGGTACGGTTTTTGAAGTTTTTACCATTGGTACAAGAGGAAAGAATGCAAAGGGGAGTGAAAATTTGACAACACCAAAACTCTGGTGTGGGCGGCTCTGAAGCAACGGAATAGAGAGAGGATAAACAAGAGAATTTGGAAGAATAGAAGGCGCCAAAGTGGTAAAGGTTGTATGGAAAGGCTATTTATAGACTGAGGCTTGACGGTTCAGTATCAGCGGTGGCCGACCACCATCTGACACGTATTAAATGCCTTGGTAAAACCGAGCCGATAGGACAGCTATCATATACGTCATGGTCGGGATCGATAAAAATGACATCATAAATTTGATCGAGCCGTAGGGAAATCATATCGTTTCTCACCACATCCTTTTCCGAGAAACGAGGGGACTACCTGTATACGGTCAAAACCGATCCTCAGTCATAAAGACCGGTCAAGACGACGACATTTCAATCAAAGGATATCTACATAATGAGCTCGGTCGAATTCCAAAGTAGGGACGTCGAGCTTCGAGTCAATAGGCCGATCAACGACAAGACTCGGTATCATTATCGAGCCCATATCCAAATCGAACTACGAGACAATTCGTAGTTCATCGAAGATGCCTAGACCGACCAACACATGCCCCGAATATCGATGCCCCAAAGAAGAATCGAGCTCGAACCAAGACCGGTGGCTCGATCTAATACCGAGCTCGAGCCAGTATCAAGCTCGAAAACAGGAGCCGTTACAACCGCACCAAGGAAGAGAATCTTGGTGAGAACCGAGGAAGAGACAAATCATCATGGGTCCTCCACTATATGCATTATTTTATTATGTTGTTATAGATAAAGTAATGACCCTCTATTATAAAAGGGAGCATCATTGTAAGCTAAACGAACACACTGCAATAAACACATCCTTTTCTCACGTACATTGAGATTTCTTTGTGCTTGTTTCGTCTCAACTTATTCAATTTCACTGTTCATCATCCCCATTTTCATAGTGAAAATATTAGTATTGTTATTTTTGTATCAAAGAAATTTACGTATCCTTAGAACCATACTTAAATTTAACGTTATCCGATTTTTCGGGTAAACACAGTCTGAAATTATGATTGAAGAGTTAAAGCGTCAGGATGAAGTCGAGGTTGCTACACTACCTCGGCATTGGTTTTAATTTGGTAACCTCACAGCGACGATTGAGAATATCCCTCCTGGAGCAATCGAGACAGAGGACGAAGCAGCAGAGATTATCGCAAAAGCAACGTCTAATTGTTGTGGAAAATTATGTGGTATATGTTGCTGTTGTGGTTGCTGTATTAGGACATGTTCAAAGATGAATCATCAGTGTGCAATTGCACTCTCACAATTGCTAGGTGCATTGGGATGTTTAGGTCGCTTTGCTTGTTGTCAATATTGCTGCTGTGGAAGTGATAAGTGAGAAGAATTTACAAACCTTAACTTTACCACAAGATTTTGTTGTATGTTGTGTCAAATATGACAGATTATACAATTAGATGATAATGAACATTTTTCATGGGTTTTTTCTCCCCATATTTTTGTATCATTTGTATTACAATTTATGTCAATAGGTACATATTTATTCTACTAAGCAAGTGTCAAGAATGTTGTCAACTGCTACCAACTTATTGTAAATAGCCTTTTAATTGGTTTTGGATATTTGTAATCGGGGAGAAGAAATACAAAGTCAAGACGTATTATAGCTTTTGACTGATTTTGGCTGTTCATGACATATTCATGCGTTTTTACTCAAACGTTACAAATGATATGCATGTGCATGAATCTTGTATATCGTTCTCTTTGTTACACGTTCCCTTTTTTTTTTTATGTGAAATATTGATCGTCATTTTTCTACTTCAAGCTTCGAGTCCAAAGACTACCACCATAAAAAAGTACTTAGATTTTTTTAAAAAAAAATTGGAAAGGGATTACAAGACGGGAAATTGAATTCAAGATTTTTCACTGAATATTTGAAACTTTCTTGTTTTGGACCAACAATTTTCTGAGGATCTTAATCATGTTCATTCTGGTGTTGCAGTCATTGTACTAAAGATATGATAGACATGTTCAATAGGTACAATTTCTAGACAATCAATCCGTGAAGCTACGAATTTCGTTAAAGATGTTCCAAATTAATATATGTATAAAAAGTACAATTTATTCGATATATATAAGTATAATTGTTCGGCGAATGGTGTTCAAGTAGTCATATGAGGCATCACCGCACTTCAAACACTAATTCATCAATCATTATCCATATATCTGTAAATTCAAATTCTTTCTAAAAATTTCTCAGTTGGGCAAAATTCAAGAAATGCACTAGATTTTTTTATATTAATGGACAAAGCATTTGGGACATATAGATTCTTTGGTATCTCGATATGTTCTAGCACAATTTTTCTTTCTTTCTTTCTTTCTTTTATTTTTTAAATTGTACATAGGAGAAGGTGAAACAGGAGAAGAAATTATAATGCGTGGAATCAAACATTTACTAACAATATAAAAGTTTAGGTAGTAAACCAATTCAATTTGACTACTAAGATTTTCCGTTCTAGCACAACCTAATGCTCAGTCTGCTAGCTCAATAAACAAGACATTTAGATAGTTAAAGCTGAAGGAAAGTTAATCTATCATACAATAATGGAGAATCAAATTATTGACAATCGAAAGAGTTGTGGGACAGACGAAGTGTCACGTTATTTTGTGATGTCCTTTTTATCAACTTAATCATAATCATTAAAGCAATGAATCGTTGATTAAATTAAAGATAACATAGATTTTAAAAGCATAAACAGACAATCATATCAAAAGCTTAAGGGATTAAAGCAACAGATGTCATATCAGAAGAAGCGTTGGAAGCAAAAGAACCTTTTCTCAATCAATCATTCACAATATATACTTGTAGTAAATCATATTAATGCATCGCTTCAAGCAACCGTTTTCTTTTTTGTTTTCTCACACTAGACGACGGGATTAATATCCGCTTTGGAGTTTGATTAATCCGGATTCATGTCGAAAAGTCTCACTTTAATTTGGGGATAAAGCGCTCCCAACAAAAAATTACTTCATTCTTAGAGCTTGAAAGAATTTTCCAACAGATAAAGTCTAGCTCTATTAAATTGCATGATTATATTAAGCAAAGGATAATGCTTTTTTCGAATAATATTCATTATTGAATACAAATTAAAATCAGCTGTGATGCAAGTAATACATGTAAAGTTGCTATTTCGTGAGCATATTCGATTATGACAATCAAAGAAAATGTAAACGTATAGGACTTGAACATTCCACATAATTATGATCATCTTTGATAATAATTTTTCATCGGACAATATCAAAGGAATTAGCTATAGATCATAGTTCACCATAATAAATCATGCATATACGTGCAGTTTCAGCCCAACCTATCAGCAAAGTGAAGCAAGTTAGAATGGAAAATTAAGCTAAGCTTGACTTTTAAATTATAAAATTTTGTCTAAGAAATAACTTTTAATAAAAAATTACTTTTAAGATTAGTTATTTATTTTTATATATATTTAAGTTTTAAGAGTTATTTATTTAATAAAATTAGATTGGAAAAGAGTCAAATAGGCCATACATGCGGCGGTCTCAATTTAATTTTGGAAAATAAAATGTGCAGACAACTTTGAACCCGTGAATAACATATCACTGAAAAGTGTGAACGCTCTAGATCACTAGACTATTGAGTTAAGAGTATTCAAAATATAATATATAGTCATATAAAATAGTATTTAACACCAGTATAATTTTTCAGGAAAAAAGGTGGTTTTGGCTACCCTCGGTATATAGTGTGGCTACGCCACTGGCTTGCAATTATTGGAAGAAGAAAGTCTACTAAACTAAACTGACTAAAATCTATGTCTTGATTTTACTTTGTCTATAAGTAAAGCCTCATGATTTGTGCAGTGTATAACTTTTTTACAACCTCAGTTATAATTAAATTACAACAATAAATAATTCATCATATCAAGCACGGTGTGGTTAACTTATTAAAAATTATTTACACGGTTAATATATATAACTTAAATTCATAAGTAAAATACTAGTGCTCTATGTAATGTAGCATCCTACAAGGATTTAGTGTTAGGCAAATGTCAAGGAGAGAATCATGGAAAATTGGGAATGAGGAGAAAAAGATGGTCTCCCTTTTTCTGCAAAGCCACCGTCCAAAAAGCTTCACCAAACACTTACACCACTTAAAAATAAACCAACTAAATCTTATCTTAAAGTAAATGGCTTTTTTCTCTAATAAATATACAGTATACATAGTTTATAATAATGTCATTTCCAGGTACTCCAGAATTCTCATCTTACTTACTTTCCTGATGCCACTTTTGTGCATCTTATAGATCTCTCTTCTTTACATATTAATCGCTATGGCATGAACTAATTTTTTCGCTTTGCACTGCAATAAAAAAACAGCGCTAACGAGCAAGATAACGGTGAATTTGAATGGTTTCTGAGTTGGAAGTGAAGAAGATTCCTTTAGACAATTAAGCATGTCTTGGTCAGACGCAGATCACACCTTATTCTCTTCAAGCCTTGCAAGCTATCTTGATAGTATGAAACCTTTTTCATTCTCCCCTTATCCTTCTCTGTAGTTTATCAAATACTATGTGTCTGTTAATAGTGTTCGATTATCGTTGAATTGTAACATGAGTTCAAGGAGGCATATTATTGTATCGAGTTTAACTTTTATATATTGTTACTATCAGATTATTATCTAAAAGATAAGTAACTTATACAAGTAATCATCCATATACAAAAAAAGTGAAATTATTACCGAAACAATAAGACAGTTACATGTTATATGATGTTAAACTGTATGATAGTGTAAACACATTTTATATGTCGCAAGTGTATATAATTTAAATGATATTGCATTATAGGTTGTGATGCATATATACTGGCTTTTCATGGTTTTTATACAAGTGAATCGCCGTTTTGATAGGAAAAATTCTTATATTACTGCGAGATGGCAGAAAAATCTTGGGGACATTTCGTTCTTTCGACCAATATGGTAAAGTTTATGTTTTATTGAGATTAACTATTTCTTGCTATGTATTTCTATTGTATTATTTATGGCTCGTCCACTAAGTTTTTTGACAGTTTGTCCTTTTAATGTTTAGCAAATATAGTATTGGAAGGTACCTCTGAACGAGTAATGGTTGGAAATCTCTATTGCGACATACCTTTGGGTCTCTATGTTATTCGTGGGGAGAATGTTGTGCTGATCGGAGAACGGGTAATAGTTAATACACTGACAGTGTCAAGAATTTTTACACGACTCATCACGTACAAAAATACTATCATATACTAACATATATGATTCGGTAATTTGCAAGTTATGTATTGTCTTTTATATTGTCGATGTATATAATTAGTGTACTTGTGTCTTGAGGTGGAGTAGTCGATAGCTTCATGCAGCCTCTTATGTCTGTATATCGAGTACCATAACAAAGGCAGATTAACACAACGAGTTCAATCGTACCTACTAGTTTTTGACTTGATATATATGGATTTTAAAGAAAAAACATACATCTATATTAAATCTGCTCTAATTGTTAGAAAGAATTAGTGAGTGGCAGTGATATACATGCATTACAACAACAATAACATACCCAGTATATTTTCATAGGTGGGGTCTGGGGTGGTATTGTGTATGGAGACCTTACTCCTACCTTGTGAAGGTAGAAAGGTTGTTTCCGATAGACCCTCGGCTCAAGTGACACTCATGCATTCACTTTATAATGTCTCATATATGTTTTTAAGTCTTGTTAATGGTTAATAGTGATGGTGTAGGAGTCTACCGAGGAGGAGCTTTCGCCACACATGACTTGTGTGTCCGCTGCAGAAATCAAAAGGGTATGACCTCTCAACTCATAGATTAACTATATATAACAAGCATGTATTTTTCTTGCCTAGTTGCCTGGTCCGGTGATTTTTATGTGTTGCTCCTTTATTTTATTTTATTTTATATGATGATGTTTGACTGGGTACAAAATTTAAGAAAGAAAGAAATAAAAAATTTTGATCTTAAATACCACTACTAGAAATTCGGTAAAAACCGACCAAAAATACCGACCAACGTTGGTCGGTAATAGCCAAAAACCGACCAAAACGCGACCATTTACGTGTGGACGGTATTTTTATGGTCGGAAAAGAATACCGACCAAAGTTGGTCGGTCAATTAAATTCAAAAAAAAAAATATTGCAAAAAAAACCGACCAAAGTTGGTCGGTTTTTTCCGACCAAAGTTGGTCGGTATTTTAATTATGTAATAAAAAGATTCATCATCTGGGAATCGAACCGGGTTCTGTACTATGGCAGGATACTATTCTACCACTAGACCATTTGTATATTTTGTATTAAGACTGTCTTTTATTTGATTTATACTCTTTAATTGTATTTTCGCACGAAAATAACCGACCAAAGTTGGTCGGTTTATTAAAAAGTAAAATTACCGATCAAAGTTGGTCGGTTTTTGTTAAATGACCCATCGAATTAACCGACCAATTTTGGTCGGTTTTTTTAATATTAATTTTTATTTATTTTAATTGAAAAACCGACCAAAGTTGGTCGGTTTCTTGAAACATAATTTCGCGGGACTCAAAAATAGTTTTTCGCATTTTTGCACTAAAGGAAACCGACCAAAGTTGGTCGGTTTCGTAAAAAGAAAAATTTAAAAAATATATTTTGAAAAACCGACCAACTTTGGTCGGTTTTTTGACCGACCAAAGTTGGTCGGTCGACCTTGGTCGGTTTTTGCCGAATTTCTAGTAGTGTACTACTACAACAACAACAACAACAACAACAAAAAACCCAGTGCAATCCCACACGTGAGGTTTGGAGAGCGTAATATGTACGCAAACCTTTACCCTACCTTATGAAGGAAAAGAGGTTGTTTCTGATAGATCCTCGTCTCAAGAATATTGAAAAGGACACAATAAACAAATAGTGACAATGTAAGGAAATAAGATAACAAAAGCAAATAGGAGAAGTGCGAAAACTACGGGCGATAATGCCGCATGGTCTAACAACAAGGAACTCGGAATAGGAAAACACATGACTAGTACTAATATTATACTAGTACGACCAGAAGAGACTCTCGACTACGTGTCAGCCCTAATCCTCGACTTTCACATCTCCCTATCGTGGGTCATGTCCTCGGTAAGCTGAAGTAGTGTCATGTCCTGCCTAATCACCTCTCCCCAGTACTTCCTAGGCTTCCCTTTGCCTCTCCTCTGACCCGCCATGGTCAACCTCTCACATCTCCTCACCGGGGCATCGATGTCTTTCCTCTTCACATGCCCGAACCATCTCAGTTTCGATTCCCGCAACTTGTCTTCCACATGGGCCACACCGACCTTGTCTCTAATAACTTCATTCCTATTAATCCAGTCTTTTCTGGTATGCCCATACATCCATCTAACATCCTCATTCCTGCTACTTTCATCCTGTGGACATGAGAATTTGTGGCCATAAAAGTAATATGCCATTAAAATAGAATATATAAACAGAAAAATTTAAGTTAAATTATTTATAATAGAGGGGTTATTCATTCTGAAATAGATTCAAAATGGAAAAGAGTGCGAAATAAAATAGAATATATAAACGGAATATTTCTTTATACAGCTAGTTGTGTAGTAACCGGCTCCTCTTATGAACTTAGTTTCATAGCATTTTGTAGTCTTTACCTTCTGTTAAAATTTTATATTTTTGTCATGTTCAGGCTCAAAAGGCAGACAAGGATGCAGCAGAACTTAAGGGTTCCATGAGAAAGAGAATGGAGTTTCTTGACTTTGACTAGTGTGTATTATTAATGGTTGTTTCCCTCTCTTCTTGGCCTTTGATGAAGATGAACATTATATTGGCGTTCTCTTCCAACTGCGTATTCTAACTCAGGGCAAACTATCTCTAGATGGCAAAGTGAAAAGTAAGATTGATCTACACATCCCTCTATTCCAATTAAAAAAAAAATTGCCTTCATCTATGAGATCGGGGTGGCAGCCTAATAGTTGGTTCGTTTAAAGTTTATTTATTAATTTATCGAATATAGTATAATTTTTCGGTATATAAGTATTTATTAACCCATTGTCTATAGGGAATCAGATCAATTTGATTATGAGAAATTCGATTCCGGTATATACATTTTGCTTGGGGCGGATCGAATGTAGTTAAGGATATGAATCTAATAATTTTGGCTCGGAACCTACATATCTATTAAAAAATTCACTTATTAAATACAGTAAATAGTGAAGTTTAAAAATGAAACTCATAATATTTAAATCATGTACAATGGTGGAAAGATGACGATACAACGTACGTTGAAGATAAAAAATGAGATCACCATCAGTGTATATAGATTAGACATGTTAAATGGGTCAACCCGACCCGAACTCGAACCCGAACCCGAATCTGTTGACTCTTGGTACGTGGGTCTTTAACAGGGCCAGTCTGGTTTACTTTATTATAGGGGCCGAGTCCGGATTTGACCCATTAATCAAAATATGTTGACCCGACCCGGACCAGTAACCTGTAACCCCTTAACTCCGGCCCTAATGGGGCGAATCCAATTTAATTAAAAAAGGTTAAAAATTAATAAATGATAAAAATTTCAAACTTTATACATATATACGAACTTGAAATTACTACATGTTCTTGAAGTCAATGAGAATAAAAATGAAAGAAAAACCATACTTTATTAACATTAAAACTTGAGAAATATATGGAATTCGACTATTTCTATAACTAATAGTCTAAAACATATGGAATTTGACTATTTCGACAAGACGCCTTCATAGTGCAGTCTGGTACTATCTTCTTTCTTCAATGTTTGGATTTAATTTTTTTTTACATATATATCTATATATGTGTGTGTGTGTGTGTGTGTGTGTGTGTGTGTGTGTG
>AWOL01S0016297.1:0-7500 GCA_000715115.1 Nicotiana otophora | reverse complement strand
CTACTGAAGAACTTAGATCTGCCGAATAGCTTATATAATAGCATACAAATGATATATAGAAGTTTCGACAATAACGTCATACATGCAGAAATTACGATACGAGTCAATGTACTTCTAAGTATGTATTTATCCTCGAATTTAATTTTCGTTTCCCGAAACTAAAAGATATCCTTTTAAATTTGTGTGAAAATAATTTTCAGTATATTTATGTTTTGCAATTATAAATAATGCACAAGGACAAATATCCTAAATATTGGACTATGTTTACTGCAATACGTTTTCTTGCACAAACAACTATATGTTGCAAGAGGGATATCAATATCGACAACAAGAGTTTTGATTATGGCAGAGCAACCAAAACATAAGAAGAAAATATACACAAAAAACATTGTCCGCAAAGAAATGTTCGGTAAGTTACCATCATATTAAATACTTTTAAACTATAATACATAATTATCTAATTAACATGTCTAAATTGACCACTTGTGTAAGTTCTGATGATGTCCTTTCATTTTGAATTCACGTATTATGCTAATGTAATAATATTTTCGGTATTTAGATAATTATTGTATTATTATACATAAAAATTCTCTCATTAATTAAATTTTATTATTTTTTCATATAAATATTTAAATCATCATATGTCATTACTAACATGCAACGCACGTTCATAGATATTAGTCAATTGAAAAGGAATTATTAACAACTTTGCATCTCAAAAATCTAGAAAAATGGATTTCAAATAAAAATATATATCATAACTTTCTTTTAAAAGCTAGACATCGCATTAAACTTTGGCTTTATGCCACACATATGCTTGAGCCGCACCTGTTTCCACCATTGATTAGCACTATAAACTAGAATATTATAAAATGACAGAGATGATATACTAGCTTACGTCCATCTTAAAAATGTCGCTTAATTAAGATAACTAATTGGTAAGATATATGTCGAATTAATTCTAGTATTATTTGCTCTTTGCTTCTCTTCATTGTAATAAATGCAAAGGAAAAAAGAAAGGGTCTCTAGTGGTTGACTAAAGGCAAAAGGTTGAATTTCCACACTGTGATCTTAGGTACTAGCTAGTAACAACTTGGTTAAGGGGATTAACAAAACTATTTCGAAACTTGAATAGGAAACACTTTATAGATTCGATAATTTAATATTTCTCAAAATAGTGATAATCCTCAAGGCAACGTGCGTGGAACTAATAGAAAATCATCCAAATTTTACTGGATATTATTAAAATAAAATTAAAAAATACGGAGTATATCTTTTCTTTACATCTAAAGTATTTTATTGATCTAACTATTAATAGAGGGTATATCTAAACCCTTTCTTAAAGTTTAGCAGTAAATTTAGACCTTTTCCCTTTATTTTTCCTTTCACTCACTATCCTTATTTATTTATCGTTGATCGTCGAAATATGCCTTGCTTCTTCCTACTTCTATTGTGGGCTTTGTTTTGAGCGGCGGAGTGGTTCAATTTTTTTTCCAGCCCAGCGCACTAAATTTCCGCTATGCACGGGGTCCAGGAAAGGGCCGAACCATAGGGGTTTATTGTACGCAGTCTTACCCTGTATTTCTACAAGAGGCTGTTTCCACAGCTCGAACTCGTGACCTCTTGGTCACATGACAACAATTTTATCAGTTACGCCAAAACTTTCCTTACCCGATAACAATGCTGAAAAAGGAAATTATTCAACTAAATAGCACACTGATCATCTTTTATTGCCACTCAGATCAAATTACACACCAGTAGCTTGAATACAAAGATGAGACAGGAAATGAGCAACTGTTTCCAAGTCCCAGGTTGCCCAAATATGATGGAGACAATATAAGTACACATCTTTTAAAGAAACTAGAGAAAGAAACAAAAGACTAAGCATGTTCACTCGGGGAAGGTGAGCAAAGAGACAAGGGATTCATGAGTAGGAAAACGCGAAACAAGCTCAGAACGTTTCGCCAGTTCAAAATCTTCAAACTGGAATGCTGGAGCACAGGTGCATCCAACTAAAGAGAAGTGCTTCTCACCATCCCTGGCAGGCGCTTTCGTTACTTTCATGTCAGCAGAAATGCTGAAGTCCCTCGTGGGAAATGCGCCAAACCATACGTTTGGAGGTACTGTATATTGCACCAGTTGATCATCTGCAAGCGGATCGGGTCCGATGCAAGTTAACTTCACCTTGCCATCAGTCTCATTTAGTTCCATTACCTGAAAACACAGAAAATGTCATCATTGTGTAAAATAATCATTGTGTAAAGCTATTTTATTTTCTAGGAAAATATTAGTGAATAAGCAACTAGATCCGGTTATCTGGGAATAAAAAATGTTTCTAGTATCCGGTTATGAAGATCCAAAATAAGAAACAAGAGTTCCAGACCAGATATGATAACTAGATGAGAGGCGGATCCAACCTTTAAACTTGATGGGTTCAACATTTAAAAATCTTAGCATTAAACTCATTGTATTTTTTAAATTATGGATTCAGTTTTTTATTGAATATTTTGTACTTTTTCACACACACACACACATATATATATATATATATATATATATACATCCTCTGGGGGCAGGCAGTGGATTCTCCTCCTGTTGGAAGTGTTGATCTTGAAGTCTTACAGAGCATGTTTAACTGTCACAGCTGATAGATCAAACTTGCATCCAACAGTGGTCAATAGGGCCCTAGACATCCTTAAACGTGATCCTACTTTGAGAAGAATTTCAACTTAAAATAAACGGAACAAGAAAACAATTTCCTTTTCAATGATATTTATTCTCTCTTGGCTTGGTATAGTCTTCACACGCTTTCAACAAAGTGTTTTTCGCATAATAAATGCAACATACATAAAAACTATATTCTAGGCAATAAAGGAATAAATTTAAAAAACATACAGTGGCGAAACGACAATCCTTGTCTAAAGGCCAACACTCCTTGCCTTAAAGCCAAAAAGGACAAAATATTTAGTGATACTAATCCTATCTCGTATTTGGTTATGAATGTATAACAAATTTTATACCAAAATAGTGGGATGAACTATCTCATAGCTATGTTGCGCGGACTCTCCAAAATGTAGCCGCACCCGTGTCGGATCCTTAAAAAATGCACTACTTTTGGAGGATCCGACACGTATCCGGCCACATTTTCGGAGAGTCCGAACAACATAGTCTCATAGAAGATGGGATAGCTAATCCCATGTGATATCCATATTTATCCACATGGTAACCAAACGATATTACTAACACTGTGTTTAATTTTATGGGCAGTAATAAATTATAAATTACTGAAAATGCCCAAATGTAGTAAATTCTGCTGTAGTTTCCATATGAAAATTAGAAAGATTGGTTTTCACAATTTTCACGAAAAATCAAAAAAATTTCTAAGTGAAATTTTCACTATCCACTCCAAACTTTTTTTTTTTCAGATTTCACTTTTTAATGTAAAACGCCCACTAAGTAACCATAAAAGTGCAGTCAGATAATTATAATTGCACCAAGTTGGGTACAGTGATTTCCATCTTCTGTTTTCTTTTCACTTTTCTTGGCTTCTGCAAAGGGAGATCGACATCAATCACTCAATAAATAGAAGGAATGACTTTTCGGATGAAATCTTCGACATCCCCAAAATTAAAAGAGATTAATGAACCAGTCGTTTGGAAATTCTTTTATACATCCCCAGAATATATGATTCATTCTAGGAAGAGTAAAAGGTTTTCATGTGAAAATGTAAAAAGAATTTCCAAACTACTGGTTCATTAATCTCTTTTAATTTGGGGGATGTCGAAGCTGTCATCCGAAAAGTCATTCCTTCTATTTATTGAGTGATTGATGTTGATTTCCCTTTGCAGAAGCCAAGAAAAGTGAAAAGAAATACGGAAGAGGGCCCAACTTGGTGCAATTATGATTATCTGACTGCAATTTTATGGTTACTTAATGGCCGTTTTACATAAATTTGAAAAAACATAGTTTGGAGTGGAACATAAAAATTTCACTTAGTACAAATTTTGAATTTTTAGTGAGTGGAAAGTGAATTGTGAAAACCGATGAAACCACTTTTTCTAATTTTCATATGGAAACTACGGCAGTAATTTACCACATTTGGGCAACTTCAGTAACTTTTGTAATTTATTATTGCCCATAAAACTAAACATTATAAGTTTTAGTAATATCATTTGGTTACCATATGGGATAAACAAGAGATAGTTCATCCCACTATCTTGGTATAAAATTTATCCCACCATTAGCTATTACCTATAACCAAATATGGGATAAATACAAACCCAAATTTTATACCGGGATTAGTATCACTAAATATTTCATTTTGGCATTTTTGGGTTTAAGGCGAGGAATGTTGGCCTTCAGACAAGAATTGTCGTTTTGCCACAGTATCTTTTTGGAATTCATACCTTTATTGCCTAGAATTGAGTGTTTATGTATCTTGCATCCTAGAAAAATTGTAGTGGGATTAAATCTTCGAAAAATGCTTCATTCAATTGATCTTTTGATCTTCCAAAACAAAAGTCTGCATCTTTGGACCATGGTTATTAGACCTATCCAGAGAGGGTGTGGGTGTTTAAGAAGGAAGTAGTTGTTTAGAGCCTCTATTGGGTGTATAAACGGATTGTTATGATATCCAGGAATAAATCTTGAGATTAATAATTTCATTAGGAGATTCTAATGAAATCATAGTCCTTGCATAATGGATTGTTAACGGAATATCTTGTCTTCAATCCAATTTAGCTTTTTTCCTTGTTGTTCAAATATACTCGAGGGACAATATCAACTTTTCAGGTGCAGTTCCATTGATTGGTAAATCGGGCGCTAACTTTCGTTGTTCTTATCTAATTGAGAATATCACAAATATTGGTGTAATTATGGCCAATATTTTGGCTAAATGATTCCATCTCACATAAGCATAAGCATCTTTGCAAAGTGTAGACTTTGTTGACAATATTCTTTGGGACCCAAAAATATTGCATTGTGTAGTGGACATCATTTGCACAAGTTGTATCTCTTCTTTTTACACCTAAGAGACCAAGGCTTTTTTGCCTATAAAAGTGAAGGTCATTAGTTTATTTTAAACACACCAACAAGACTTGAGTCTTCATTTCTTGTATCTTCCTTTCTTTCTTTTGTTCTTCCTTTCTTTCTTTTATTAAGAGTGTTTTGTATGAGAGTTAAGTGTGGGGAAGCATTTGTGTGAACCCTTTCTTTGGAGTGATCTTATGAGGTTATTCTCTTGGGGTATTTGGGATTAATTAGAGTATTTAGTCTAATTTTATACTCTCTTGTGTACTCTTGTTGGTATAGTGAAATTACTCCTCTCCGCTTGTGGACGTAGGTCACACTGACCGAACCACATTAAATTTGTGTCTTCTTTATATGCTTTAATTGCCATTGTTATCAACTTCCATTGTCTTTGTTATTGTCATTATAACGTTGTTTGGCTAGATTCAGCACTACCCGGGTTCTCGATCCTAACAAATTGGTATCAGAGCCGGGTCTAACCGGGTTTATTTCAGTAGCCAAAATGACTCTAACAAAGACCTATGTTGAGAATTTTGACCAAAGTGCAAACTTCGGAATGTGGCAATTAAAGATGGAAGCTATCCTAATTCAGGATGGCTTAGACTTGGCGTTGCAAGGAAAGGAGAAAAAGGCGGATAAAATGACGGACGAGAAGTTTGTCGTCGTAGATAAAAGGGCAAAATAAGGTATCATCTCAAATCTCTCAAATGAGGTTTTACGTGAAGTTTCTGTAGAAACTACAGCCAAAGGCATGTGGGAAAAATTGAAAATTTTATATATGAAGAGGACGGTGAAAAATAGACTTTACCTGAAGCAGAAGCTTGATACAATTCGTATGGGTGAAGGTACCTCTATTCTCTCTCATCTTGAAATCTTTGATTCATGGATTTGAGTAACATAGATGCTGAAATTAAAGATGAGGATCAAGCCGTGTTACTGCTTTGTTCTCTACCCCCATCTTTTAAGCATAAAGAGATACTATGTTTTATGCAAAGGATAACATCTCTTATAAGGATATTAAATCTATCTTAAAATCAAAAGAACAGATAAATAGTGATATTACTGGGGAAACTAGTGGAACTCAAGCGGAAGTTGGCTTGTTTGTTAGAGGCAAATACGACTCAAAATCTAGATACAATAACTTAGAGTGTCGTTATTGTCATAAGAAAGGTCACATTATCTCTGAATGCTATAAGTTGAAAAATAAAGAAAACCATAAGGAAAGGAAAAATGAGCACAAAAATACCGACATTGCCAAAGCAAGTGTAGCTGCTGATAAGACTGAGGAAACTATTTTTTTAGCAACTAATAATAGTTTCAAATCTAACAATGAGTGGATTTTAGATTCGGATTGTTCTTATCATATGTGTCACAATAGAGATTTATTTACCACATATGAATCTATTGGACGTGGAGTTGTCTTGATGGGCAACAATGTTACCTGCAAAGTTATTGGAAAAGGTACAGTCTGAATCAAAATGCACGATGGTATGGTGAGAACTCTCACCGATGTTAAACATGTTCCTGACTTGAAGAAAAATCTATTTCTTTGGGCACTCTAGAATCTCTTGGGTGCAAGTACACAGGTGAAGGTGGAGTACTGAAAGTTTCTCATGGTGCTCTTGTGATCATGAAAGCACACAGATCTGGCATACTTTATTGGGACCCACTGTTATAGGTCCTGCTACAGTTTCGGTATTAGACAACTTGTCTGATTTTGATGGCATTAAATTTTGACATATGCCCATTGGGGCTTTTGCGGAGAGGGTGGAGCAAATTTACTATATCAGCCAAAATTAAGCTAAGGTGGAGATTTGTAATTATGGCCAATATTTTGGCTAATGGATTCCATCGCACATAAGCATAAGCATCTTTGCAAAGTGTAGACTTTGTTGACAATATTCTTTGGGACACAAAAATATTGCATTGTGCGGTGAACATCATTTGCACAAGTTGTATCTCTTCTTTTACACCTAAGAGGCCAAGGCTTTTTTGCCTATAAAGTGAAGGTCGTTAGTTCATTTTAAACACACCAATAAGACTTGAGTCTTCATTTCTTGTTTCTTCCTTTCTTTCTTTTATTAAGAGTGTTTTGTATGAGAGTTAAGTGTGGGGAAGCATTTGTGTGAACCCTTTCTTTGGAGTGATCTTGTGAGGTTATTCTCTTGGGGTATTTGGGATTAATTAGAGTATTTAGTCTAATTTTATACTCTCTTTTGTACTCTTGTTGGTATAGTGAAATTACTCCTCTCCGCTTGTGGACGTAGGTTAAATTTGTGTCTTCTTTATATGCTTTAATTGTCGTTGTTATCAACTTCCATTGTCTTTGTTATTGTCATTATAACGTTGTTTGGCTAAATTCAGCACTACCCGGGTTCTCGATCCTAACAAATTGGTATCAAAGCCGGATCTAACCGGGTTTATTTCAGTAGCCAAAATGACTCTAACAAAGACCTATGTTGAGAATTTTGA
>AWOL01S0016291.1:7918-19636 GCA_000715115.1 Nicotiana otophora | reverse complement strand
CTCGTAGTCTCAAAAGTAAATGTGCTGGGAGAACTCCCGAGAAACCGCCTCGTAGTCTCAAAAGTAAATACACAGCTCAAACCGATAAATACAACAGTTAACATCAAGATTTCTACAGTATAANGGACTTCGAGGTCTGCGGACGCGAGCAGATGTACCTTGAAGTCTCCGGAACATCAGCAAATGTACAACTAATAGCGAGGCTGGTATGATGAACCTGGATGCGCATATGAAAATATGTGCAGAAGAGTAACACGAGTACACCACAATGGTACCTAGTAAGTGCCAAGCCTAACCTCAGTCGAGTAGTGACGAGGTCAGGTCAGGCCCACTGGTATATAATAAATAAAGCAGGGGAATATAACAGTATATTAAGAGACTAGAATTTAATAAAAGGAAAACACATCAAAAACTGCAATACAACACAAGGGTAAACAGCAGGGGATCTCCCGAGATATCGTCTCGTAGTCCCAAAGTAAATAAGCAAAGAGATCACCCGAGGTACCGCCTCGTAGTCTCAAAAGTAAATGTGCAGGGAGAACTCCCGAGGTACCGACTCGTAGTCTCAAAAGTAAATATGCAGGGAGAGCTCCCAAGGTACCGCCTCGTAGTCTCAAAGTAAATGTGCAGGGAGAACTCCCGAGGTATCGCCTCGTAGTCTCAAAAGTAAATGTGCTGGGAGAACTCCCGAGAAACCGCCTCGTAGTCTCAAAAATAAATACACAGCTCAAACCGATAAATACAACAGTTAACATCAAGATTTCTACAGTATAAAGTTATACTGATAAAGAACAAGGAAAAGTAGGAAATCAACTAGGCATGCTTCACAGAGTTCAAATAAGCAGTTAAAGCACGTAGACATGCGATATTAGACTAAACAGGATAACTACACATATTGGAATAGCTCAATTAAGAATGAAAACACACTAATACTCATTTAAACGGTATAACTCAAATTAAAGAAAAAATAGGTTGCTACTCAGTAAAATAAATCGGATTTTACAACAAATAGCACGTGTACGTACTCGTCACCTCACGTACACGACGCTCACATATCACAACACTACTAAATCCTAATTATATTTCCCCACACACAAGGTTAGGCAAGCCACATACCTCGAAACAAGCTCAATCAATCAGTAACAATGCCCTTTCCACGAATATCCTATTCTGAATGGCCCAAATCTAATTAGAATCAATTACATACCATAAATACAACTATAAAAAACTAATATAATTAATAAAATCAAAGCTAAAACAAGAAATTAGAAAATCACCCCAAAAAATCTCTCCGAGCCCACGTCTCGGAATTGGGTAAAAGTCACGAAATATGAACACCCATTCACTCACGAGCCCGATTATGTAATTTATTTTGGAATCTGACCTCAATTTGAGGTCTAAATCCCCATTTTACAAAAATCCCTAATTCTATCCAAAACCCCCAATTTTCACCATGAAAACACAAAATTTTTGGTAAAATCTTAGAAAATATAGTGAAAGATCGAAAGAAACTAGTTTAGAATCACTTACCAATGATTTGGGGAAGAAAGGTTCTTTGAAAAATCACCTCTAGGGTTTCTTGTTTTAAAAATTTGAGAGAATGAACCAAAATCCCGTCTAAGTCCCATTTTGATCAGTTGCAGATGTCGCATTTGCGACCTGGGGTTCGCAAATATGAACCCCGCAAATGCGAAGAATCAATCACAAATGTGAAGATCTTCACATCTCTGCTTCCATCGCAAATGCGATAAATTGTTCGCAAATGCAAACTGGCCTGATCGCAAATGCGACCCATTGATCGCAAATGCGAAGTAGCTCCTCCCCCCCGGTCCCTATCGTAAAAGCGAAGACCTGGTCGTAATTGCGCAACTGGGTCTCTTCACAAATGCGAAGGTTATGTTCGCAAATGCGAAACTGATAGATTTGTTGCCATATCGCAAATGCGAAGCATGACCTCGCAAATGCGAGATCAGAGGCCTGCACCAGAACTGAGATACACCAGCAATATTTTCTAAGTCCAATCCACTCCGTAGCATATTTGAAACTCACCCGAGTCCTCGGGGCTCTAAACCAATTATGCACACAGATCTAAAAAATCATACGAACTTGTTCGCGCAATCAAATCGCCAAAATAACACCTAGAACTATGCATTTAGCATCAAATCAAAGGAAATTTTCAAGAAAACTTTGAAACTTCTATTTTCACAACCGGACGTCCGAATCACGTCAAACCAACTCCGTTTCTCACCAAATTTGACAGACAAGTCATAAATATAGTATTGGACCTATGCCGGTTTTCGGAACCAAAATACGAACCAGATATCCAAAAAGTCAAACATTGGCCAAACATTTCAAAGTCATTAAGCCTTTAACTTTCAAATTTCAACGAAGTGCGATATCTCGAGTTAGGGACTTCCGAATTCGATTTCGGGCATACGCCCAAGTCCCAAATCACGATACAGACCTACAGGGACCGTCAAAATATAATCCGGGTCCATTTGCTCAAAACGTTGATCGAAGTCAATTCAAATAGACTTTAAGGCAAAAAAATTATAANCATGGGAAGGACCTTACCAAATTTCAGCTATAACTGGTAAAAGGTTCATATCAACTAGAATATAAAGATAAAGTAAATTACCAAGCAACTGGAACATGAATCAACCAAAAAATACTACTGTTGAAGATCCTTGATGGTACTGAAAGTATGTGCTGTACTTTTTTTTCTCCTTCGTCCAGTTTTAGTCCCAAATGAGTTTTTCTGGCAAAGTTTTAATGAGGCAGCAACGTAAAGCGTACTCCGAAGAAGGGTCGTCAATAGCAACAAGAATTCTAGTGTTCGAATTCTCATATTTTGCATCCGAACACTGGGGGAGGAAACTATTGTATATCAGTGCACTAAAAGTATCAATGAAACCGGGGGCTGCGAGAACCGGGAACTACATCTTGAACTTAAAATTTCAGTTGCTATGAAAGACCTCGAGTCAGAACCAGAGACTATATGACCATCCCCATAGAAATAAGTAGTATACGTTAGCCACATATATTGGCAACTTTATTTACTTAAGCAAATGTATAAATGTTTTGCTCATATAAATGTACTTTTGGAAATAGAAGAAATAAATAAAAGTTACTTAAATGATATTTCTTGTCCAAATGATATGACATGGTGTTTTCATTTGAATGTTACTTAAACTTCAAATGCAAGTACCAGAATAAACAAGAGACGTCCTCTTCAAGAGCACCGTAAATATAAAGGCTATATCTTATAAAACCCTCATAATTAACAGGTAAAAATCAGAATTATAAATTCTCGGTAATAAAGTTAACCGGATGAGAAAAACTCCCAAACTTTATCAATTGAAAAACAAAAAGATATACTTTGCACAGAAGTTGAGTAAAAAAGATTTCTTTGTTCGAAAAAAATTTTGAACCCAATAGAGGTTCCGACATAATTACAAAAGAAAAAAATACATTAATTTGTTTATCATCAACGTACAAAGGATGAGAAGTCTCCATTACATCTTTCGAAGATGAAGGCTGTTCAGCATTAGGTTCAGTACATTCGGCCTTATCTTCATCACTATATTCATTTTCTTCTTCGGTCTCCGAGGACTTAGAGCAAGTGCCTCTTTCTCCAAGATCATCTTCTGTAAGCCCTCGGAGGCGTGGAGGTTAGTCTGTAAAATCGAATATTAGAGTTACCAAATATGTTGGTTAGCAAGTGAAATTGAAAAAGAGAAGAATGAGACGAAACCTAAGCAGCAACATGCATGTTGTTGTTGATTAAACATTCCGCGAAAAGATCGCCCATTTTTCTCCTGTCCTTATTTGAAGCCAAAGGCTTCAAGTAGTTGGATATTCCATCGACTTGGAAAGCAAATGACATTCATCCGAAACCAAAAAAGTAACACTATGTTTACCATTAGGGTTTCAGATGGATGTCGGGAAGGCATTTACTATGTTCCATTGATCGGGTTAGCGGAGGGAACACACATTTTCTCTTGTTCGATTAGAACCGACGGTGAGGCAGAAGCTGGTGATATAGATTTGGTGATGGAATATAAGTTGGAACAACATCAGAAGCGGAACCCTTCTGACCGAAGGCAACAATTGGAGACTGAAAGCGGGATTAAGCATTCTCAACTAAGCCAAACTCCGTAAAGACTCTTTCTACGTCCTCTGGTTGAGCTGAGGGAGTTCTTATTTTTCTTCTTCTCTGAAGAGAAATCACTTCATCATCGTCTTCGATTTCATATTCATCAACTACTGTGGCCGGTCTTTCTGGGATCTCTTCTATGATTGGAGGTTTTTCTTTGGCCTCAACCTTTAAGGTATGATTTCTTTTCCATTTTTTCCCCTTAGGCTGTGGATTCAGGGAAGATGTGCCCTCATCGGAAGCAAGAGCAACATCACGATCCCTCTTCTGGTCAAGGGATTCTTGAATCCGTTGTTGGGCCACTTTCGGGTTATGTGAAACTACGACGGTGGGACAAACAGAAGATCCCTTCGGAAGGCCTACATGTTGTCGAAAGAAGTCAAAATTTTTATATTACATGGAGTTAATGGTTAAGAAAGGAAAGGGAAAGTTTTTCTCACCATGGTTCTTAGCCTTTAAGTTGAACCTATTTGAAATTTCCTTCCACTTACGGGAGTCCGGTGTGGAAGTATCTAGAATTTTTAGAACTCTTTGGGTTAGGTTCTCAACTGTTGGAGGAATTAGGAGTGTTCGTAGGTCGGTATGATACGGTATTTAGATATTTCGGTTCAGTATTTTTAGTATTCGATTTCTTAAAATGCTATACCAATACCGTACCTAATTAAATTCGGTATGGTTTGATTTTTCTTCTTTCGATTTCGGTTTATTCGGTTCAGTAACTTCGGTTTATTCAGTTTGAATATTAACTAGTGCATAATGTCATAGACTGTAATATTCTTAATTAAAGTACTCAAAAGTACAAAACTAAAAACGTTTGTTGACAAAAGTTTTATCCAAAACTACCAAATATCAACCAAGAGAGAGAAAACTGTACATAAAGAAATAAATTTGATCTATAGAAATATCTTGTTACTTGCTTAGAGTTAATTAATGAACTTGGAGAATAAAGAAAAGTAAAGTTTTAGATTTTTTATATTTATATTATAATTAATAATATATGTATTGTGTAATATAATATATATTTCGGTACGGTATCGGTATTTCGTTTTAAAATACCAAATACTATACCTAATACTAATTTTTTTAAACTTAAACCAAATACCATACCGAATATCAAAATATCGAATACCAAATACCAAAATTTTCGATTTCGGTACAATAATTCGGTATTTACCAAATTATGCACAGCCCTAGGAGTAACCTAACGGGTGGTTGAAATGAGAGAAAAAAAGTTTAGTAAAGAGGAAAAATTCCTTTTAACACAGTAAAAGAATGTTATTGAAAAAGCTTACAAGTATAGTTTCAAGATTCGGGAATAAGAGATGATGATGCCGGTAAAATATCCTCGGGAGCGACAATAACAAACCTCTCCATCCAACTACGGTCATAGTCATCGTCAACACTGGTGATGATGGCATGGTGACCACATTTGCTGAGTTTGATCACTCCTCCACAGAAAATCTTAGGGGCATAGAGGTTGATCATATGAGCAAGAGTAAGATTTTCCTGAGCCCGGGAATACAGGAATCGAAAGCAAGCCATCATGCGTCATATCGCCGGTCCTATTTTAGCTAAACAAACTCGGTAGTTCCTGCAAAACTCCAAGATGATTGAGTCTATTTTCTTGCCAAGTCTTAAAGTGAAAGGATAAATGAAAACGCAAATATACCCTGGTTTACTGAATGTAATCCTCTCCACTTCACTTAGAGCTCAAACTTCAATATTCTTCCTACCACAATCCTCTTTTACGGCAGGAATACTGGTCGGGCGAATAGAAGAGGGATATTCACCAACAGGTCAGAAACCATTCAAGAACTTTTTCGCCAAGAAAAGAGGTTTTATCTACTTCCCGATCACATCGAGATGAGTCACCGGAAAGTTGGGAGACTATCTGTATGAGGTAAAATTAATGAATGACAGGTAGACGTTTGTCGAAGTGACACATGCCAGTTAAGACAGGTAGGATATGAGTCAGCAAATAGTTAACACCAAGTACAAGCATGTGACCGGTGTTGTATGAGTTTCAAAAATATTAAAATCGGATAGGAGAATTTGAAATCAAGGTATCGGTTGAATAAGGCAGCATTCTATGAGCATCCGTTACAGAGAATCCTAGCATTTATACTCAACCGTTATGGAGCTATCAAAAGGAGTCTTTATTCACCTTAAATAGGAGCTTGATTCGGGGATCTTGTCTCCCTTAATTTAACTATAAATAGAGAAATTTATGCTCGTGAAAAGACACGAAATACTTGTATGAAAAAAAGGTTAATATTACTCTCTTATTCTTGCTCAAGACCAGCAAAAAGATTAGAGCAGCTAAATTTTTATCCTTTGTAAACATCCATGAGACTTAAGGTGAATTCGGGAAAAGTTGACTTAGTTGACTGGTTGATGCTTTCTGAAGTAGGGAAAGTTGGGACTGCTTTTCAACTTTAGATTCTGATTTTGTTTATGTTTGAGTGTACATATTATTTTGGTAATTGAAATTCTTTAATTACCAAAAAAACTCCCTCAACCACTTTAACGAAAGAGTGGGCGATAATAAGATTTTGTAATGTCTTTTATAAAACGGCGAAGATCCAAATATATCCTTGTAATTTTGAAAATGGTCTAAAAATACTACTCGTTATACTATTAGGTTATCTATACCCTGCAGTAATACTTTGGGTTCAAATATAGCTCTCATTTAAACGGAGGGACACGTGTCATCGTCCTGTTGGCCAATTCTAAATATCTCATAACTAATTAAAAATACACATTAGTCATACCCGAAAAGCAATTTTCTAAAGCAAATACTGGAAAAAACTGATTTTTTTTTCCAATTTTTTAAAAAATCTGCTTTAAAAAAAACTGAAAAACAATTTTCGAAAGCAATTAAAAAATGGAAGAAACTGAATTTTTTAAACTAAAAACTGAAAAAAAGAAAATATTTATTTTTTCAGTTTTTACAAAAACATTGCTTTAGAAAATTACTTTTTAGTTTTTGGTTTTTAGTTTTTACAAAAATAATTTCTTTAGAAATTATATTTCAGTTTTTTTAAAGCAATATTTTTCTAAAAACTGGAAAAAATATTTTCGATTTTTTCAGTTTTTACAAAAACATTGCTTTAGAAAATTACTTTTTAGTTTTTGGTTTTTAGTTTTTACAAAAATAATTTCTTTAGAAATTATATTTCAGTTTTTTTAAAGCAATATTTTTCTAAAAACTGGAAAAAATATTTTCGATTTTTTCAGTTTTTACAAAAACATTGCTTTAGAAAATTACTTTTTAGTTTTTGGTTTTTAGTTTTTACAAAAATAATTTCTTTAGAAATTATATTTCAGTTTTTTTAAAGCAATATTTTTCTAAAAACTGGAAAAAATATTTTCGATTTTTTCAGTTTTTAGTAAAAAAAATTCAGTTTTTCCCGTTTTTAATTGCTTTAGAAAATTATTTTTCAGTTTTTACAAAAATATTATTTTAGAAAATATTTTTCAGTTTTTTTAAAGCAGTTTTTTTGTAAAAACTGGAAAAAAAAATATTTTCATTTTTTTCAGTTTTTAGTAAAACAGTTATAGTTTTTTTTTTCTGTTTTTACAAAAAAAAAAAAAAATTGCTTTAGAAAATTATTTTTCGGGCATGGTTAATGAGTCTTTTTAATTAATTAGGAGATAATTAGAATTGGTCAACAGGACGATGACACGTGTCCCTCTGTTTAAATGAGGGGCATATTTAAACCCAAAGTATGACTGCATGAGTATAGATAACCCAATAATATAACGAGAGGTATTTTTAGACCATTTTCGAAAATACATGAGCGCATTTAGATCTTTGCCTTTTGTAAAATATAATTGACAGTTTCACTTAATGTTCGTGATGGTTAAATCTACAAATGAATATGCTAATGTATTTCATAGCAAATATGTAAATTAAACTCCCTGCAGATTTCCTCCAGGTTAAGATATATCAGTAAACCTCCTTTTATCTGTCCTTTTAAAATTTAATATGATTCTTCAGAAAATAATAATAAAGGTCATGCGAAACAGAAAAGTCTAGATCAAATATACTTTACAACTGTTAATTGGCTTTTTTAAATTGCCACATGCAACCCCATGTGAAGCACAGCATTCCCACTACGGTGAGGGTATATTTTACATCTTTATAAATGAAAAGGCCATTAGCAAAAGGACAAGTATCTTCCACTATTTGTTACTCCCTCTGTATTTTACTACTTATGCCTGCTTGCCGACCTAGGGATAGTTCTGGAATTATTAGTTTTGAGTCTGTTGTACCAGACTTTTGTACTACTCCTCCGTCTGAACAAAAGACCTACTTATGTTTGTCTAATTACCTGTGTGCCCTTGGTGAGATCTTTGGCTTTCCTGATCTTGTGGCCCCAGCTGACTGCATCCTTACACTCTTTTTGGACGTAGTGTATTTTTCTATAAAGATGACTCTACTTACTTATAGAAGCTTTAAATTGTACTAACAAAGAAAAAACCATTCCTTATTAAATTTAAATCATGAACAACCGACAAAAATACACACACATATATATATATATATATTTAAAAAATTTGCTCAAATCTTTATTTGTTCTTCTTATAAGGGAGAGTAATGGAGAGCGTATTAATACTTTCATCATTACTCTTTAAGTATATAAAAAGATTGGAGATTGTTCAACTCTTTTTTCTTTTGGTTTCTCGAGCATAAAATACTTTTTTTTTAGTTAGATAATTTTGAAATGAACGATTAAAGAATTGCTAATTACTGTTTAAACTTGATTGCGCAAGAGATATTTGTATTTTGTTTTATATAATCTCAACAAAAATAGAAAATAAATAGAATATAAAATAGTGCAAAAAGAGAGGATAAAGACATTATATTCAGCTTAGAAACAATTCAAGATTTGCATCACTTTTTTCTCAAGCGAAAAATTATCATTTAAGTGATGTAGATGCACATAGACACTTCATTTGTCAATGATATTTAAAGGTATAAAAGTTAAATAAAATGCAACAAGTTGGATTCTTTATCTCAATATCTTACAATATATTTGATCCATGTGCTAGACGACTAATTTTGACATTAAATAATTTTCTCTTAGCGAGAACACACATATAAGAATTGTTGCATTCTTTATATATATATATACATGGACAGATATTGAGGGTATTATATCAAAACTGATTCTAATTCTCAAAGCCCCAGTCACGGTATTAATATTGAATTCTTATTTAAAAAGTACTTTTACAGCCAGTTGATGATATAAAAGTATGACTATTAAATCTCATGGTGACTTATTTTGGTTTCTCACTTTCTCTACTAAGACCCATATTCATGGCAGGTTTGTTTATCTCTAATCAGAACAAGAAGAAAAAAAGATGCAATAGATATTAACCGAATGAAGACAACAAATTTTTAATATTTTGGTAAAATAATACTTTCAAAATGAGTACATATTAGATAATTTATTTGGGTATAGAGGGTTCAATATAATTAAATTAATTAGTAGGAGAAACTAAATATGAAATACATCAAATTTTAGTCCCCATATTAACCCGACCAGGTTCGTATACAACTTGTGATTTTCTAATTGTAGAATTTCAAAATTAACATCGTTTCTTATCCGAAAATTTTAACAAGATAGATAATGTAAGACGACAAAAAGATAGGAAATGCACATCTTGCGCTTATGAATTCAGAAAAATCATGAAATTGAGAATTATGGGGTCCATTAATGAAAATTTCAGTATATATTAACTAGCAGTTTTACCTACTAATTTTATGAAAGGATGTTTTGCCGATAAAATTATATTAGTATTACTTTATTTATAACGAAGTGTACTAAAATAACAATCTTTCACATATATGTTGTCTTGCTTTATTTTATGTTTTAAAGGTCTGTATCAAATTCAAATCAAGTTATAAATTTGAAGAAATAGTAAAAGCAATTTACCGTTTAAAGGCTGCATTTGAGAGTTAATGGAGAGTCCAAATGGGTCTCAAAACTTCAATAAGACCACTCTTCACTGATGATACGGGTAGAATCAGGTTATACAATGCATAGTGAAACAACATACTTTGTTCACGATGGGCCAGGCAAAGCCCGGGTTACCCCACTAGTCAATTCATACGATGCAATTTTTTTAATCCGCTTCAGGAAAAAAAAATGATATTTTTTATAATTAAAAATAATTAATTTTAAACTTTTATTTTTTCCTTATTAATGAGATGATTAATAGGGTGTGTTTGGTACAAAGAAGAATATTTTCCGGAAAATATTTTTTTAATTTTTCCATGGTTGGTTGGCTTAAATATTTTAGAAAATATTTTTCTCATGAACTCGTTTTCCTCCAATTGGAAGAAAATATTTTCCTTATCAAAAGAAGGAAAAATATTTTCCAAAACTCTTTTTGAACCTTCCCTATTCTATTTCCCATCCCACCAACCCACCCACATACCCGCACCTACCCATCCCTACCCCCGACCTCCCCCATCCTAAATAGAAATACTATTAATAGTACTTTCTTTTCATGTTATAGATAGAGTATTTTTTTCATTTCAACAAAGGAGTATTTTCTTTTTATGATTTATAAAAAGATTTTTTTTATTTTAACAAAAAAAATACTTTCTTTTCATGATGTAGAAAAAAGTATTTTCTTTCAATTCAACAAAATGAGTACTTTTCTGAGAACCAGTTCGATTTCATGTCAGGACGTTCGGCTATGGAAGCCATTCACATTGTGAGGAGATTGGTGGAGCGGTATAGGGAGATGAAGAAGGACTTGCACATAGTGTTCATTGACCTAGAGAAAGCATATGACAAAGTCCCGAGATAGGTTCTCTGGCGATGCTTGGAGGCTAAAGGGGTCCCAGTAGCCTACATTAGGGTGATTAAGGACATGTATGATGAAGCTAAGACTCGGGTTAGGATAGCGGGAGGAGACTCAGAACACTTTCCGGTTATAATGGGGTTGCACCATGGATCAACTCTTAGTCCATTCCTATTTTCCTTGGCAATGGACGCATTGATGAGACATATTCAAGGTGAGGTGCCATGGTGTATGTTATTTGATAATGACATAGTTTTAATTGTCGAGATGCAGGGTGGTGTTAACGAGAGGCTGAAAATTTGGAGGCAGACCCTAAAGTCTAAGGGTTTCAAGTTAAGTAGGAACAAGACGGAATACGTGGAGTGCAAGTTCAGTAACGGTACCTAGGAAGGGGATATGGAGGTGAGGCTTGATACGCAAGTTATCCCCAAGAGAGGTAGTTTCAAGTATCTTGGATCTATAATACAAGGTAACGGGGAGATTGATGAAGATATCACGCATCGTATCAGAGCAAGATGGATGAAGTGGAGGCTCGCTTCTGGTGTCTTGTGTGATAAAAATGTGTCGCTGAAACTTAAAGGTAAGTTCTACAAGGTTATAGTTGGACCGACTATGTTGCATGGAGCAGAGTGTTGGCCGGTCAAGAACTCTCATACCCAGAAGCTAAAAGTAGTTGAGAAGAGGATGTTGAGGTAGATGTGTGGGCATACCCAATTGGATAAGATTAAGAATAAAGTTATTCG
>AWOL01S0016289.1:55507-103500 GCA_000715115.1 Nicotiana otophora | reverse complement strand
GAGGTAATATGATTAACTTACTTTGCAAACTTTTCAAATATGATTTCATTTTTTGAGCTTACATCAATTGACTTATGACGACTCGTACGTACGAAAACATGGGTTGTAACAGTACCTTTCAAATCACAATCATTTAACTATACACTCAAGTGGGAACATTTTATTTCCTTAAAACTTTCTTTTTCTTCCATGTGGTCTCCCCAACTTACAGACTTCGCCATAACACATTAACGGAGACAATCTCAACTCTCGGACTTTTCTAGCAAGGATAGCAAATAGTTGCTCCTTATAATCCCATTATCCCTTATTTCACCTTATTAGACATAGACACATGAAACACCGGGTACACGAAGAAAAATAATAGGGAAACATCATACTTATAGTTTAGCCTATTGCCTTTCAAAATTTCATAAGGCCTAATATGACTTCACATACTTTACCTTTATTGACAATTCACATAGCATCCTCATGCAGAAAATATTTAGAATAACCCATTCACTTTCTTCAACTCTAAATCTCCACGCCGAACACCCAAACTAAACCTTTGGCAACCTCCAACAATTTCTCTAAGATGTGCTAGCTTGCCTATGACCATAAAATTTACTATCCCATATATTTGATCATGGGATGATGCTTCTTGTTTGACATGCCTGAACCTACAATACTCGATAGATTTGCTACAAACAGGAACAACGAGGTTCGAGATTTCGCTGGAAATATTCAAGAATCCATCAACGTACTGAGCACGGCATTTCAGGAGGTTATATACTAAGAGACATGAAGGTCACTACCAATAGCGCTGACATGGTGATTCATTGTGGTGACACCATTGGTTCAACAAATGAGTCATAGAGTTGCCTAATAGGCATATATAATATAGGGATCAGGTTCATGATTAGGAGATTTAAATTAATGAGTCATTTTAGACATGTGACATATGGAAGGCATGGTCTGGAGGATAAAGACATTAGCGTCAGTTATTCTTGGAATACTATGAGCCAGGCAAAGGACAACAACAATTATTTCATTCCATACGTGCCTTGTTTGGCAATAGTTGGCCTCAAAGAGAGATAGCACTTATGTGATACCAATCGGCTCTTGGAATGTAGGGAAAATCAGTTTAACTCGAAATGAGAATATTCTAGCACCCTGAATATGATATGGGTTTCAAGATACACAAAGTTGCATTACACTCTTAACAGTAACTAGAACAAGGAATCTATGCCACAAGCTTACGAGGATGAAAATAAGTTGAACACTTGTGAGATTATTATCATTCCCACAGCTTAACCTTTGCCAATATTTGATCCTATGTGAGAGGACTAGAGATACGACGAGTTTGTCTTTCAATTCAATATGCTCATCATAAGGCTGCTCAACATTCAATCTCACACAAGTGGCATCATGTAACTAGGACATCTTAATGTTGGATGAAATCATGTATTAGTTAGAGAGAATGAACACTTTGCCGTGAGCTAGACATGTTGTTTCCATAACAACTCTCAAGTTGCCATATCGGGCCAATTCACGGGCAACCATAATACTGGGAACAAGGTGAGTTACTCGCTGAGGCACGATCTAGGTGGACATGAAAGTCATACTGAGATGGGTAAACAACAAGACCTCCCTGTGACGAATTTGTGATAAATGTCAAGTTGCTCAGAAACTTTATGCAGATAAGTGTCCCCTTTCAATTGACATGTACGCACATGATAGGTTCTAAGATATACTCTCATGTTACTAGACAATGAAAAGGATTCATGATACTATTCATAAAGGAGTAGAATAATTGTTCGAAACATAGAAGTCACATATACCGGAGAGGAAAACAGTGAATCAAGAAGGATCTCAACACTAGGCTGCTTTCCATTGGATATGATACCGCATAGGTAAATATTATGGTGATGCATGTATAGGCACAAATTAGTAGATGTTATCCATTTGAATCAAAAGGTTCTATACGAAATTCATCAGGTATTGTCCCCACATGACAGACATGACCGGATGGGTGCACCCAACCTAGGGCATTTGTTCTTCATGTGTCCCCTCTTTCCACAGCCATAACATATTTCAAGGGTCATCCAACATGTTCCCAAGTTTCACTTCTTGCAAATCACACAATCTGGTTCATTAGCACCAACAACCCTCTTTCGTTTCTTAGATTCTCTCACCACTCGATCCGGTGGTGCGGTGACAGTGGTAGGAATAAGGACACCTCCATTAGCAACAAGTTCTTCCAACCCCTCCACGGCTCGACGCATTCTTCCAACGAACTCTTGTGTAATCTCTCCCAGATTCAATGGAGCGTCATTCCTTCCTCGTTGTTTTGAACTCGTGGATTACTCATCTAAAAAAATATCATGAGACATAATGAGGAAATTAGCTTCCTATCTTGAGCTCTATCGCACGATTCTGGAGTATCAAAGAAGTGTAACATTCCTAAATGTCCAAGTAGCCTCCTCATTATAGATGTGGTCAACAACATACCGATAAGAAGGACTCTACTAGACACGGCTCCGAGACATCCCAGGACACTTTAAAACCTTAGGCTCTGATACCAAGTTTGTCACGCCCCAAACTCAAGGAGCCTGACCGGTGCTCAATCGAGAGAACCTGGCCGAGCAAGCCTATTAGACTTCCTTCTACCCAAACTCATCCATGAATAAAGAGGAGATGTACTCCATTAATTAATCACTGAAAAGATTTTATTAACAACTTCCTTTTCATTCCTATTAGTAGCTTCATTCATAATTTCCAAAACATTACGAGTCTACAAAATTAATGAAAAACATAATTTCCAAGTACCAACATTTCTAGTTCAATTCCCAACATCAACCATAACCCACAACCTGTCTACGGAGCCTCTAGGTACAATAGAAGAGTAATATGGAAATGTTAGCAATAAGACCCCGGCTATATCTCAAAACACCGTACATGAGAAACAAAAGATACATGACCTTGAAATGAAGTGGGGCTCACCAAATCAGCTGAAAAGAGTGTACTGCTATCACTGATCAATGCCGCCTGCTGAGGAACCAACTGCATCCATTAAAGATACAGCGCCCCCGGCAAAAGGGACGCTAGTACTTCCGAATAGCACTAGTATGTATATCTAAAAATCCTCTTTCAAAATAGAATGCCCATATAAGAAAAGGCAACACATAGAAACAGCAACTGACGATCAACAATATCCAAACGTCCGATTAAAACACAATAATTTTTAAAATAAGAAATTCATATATAATTTTGGTTGAGAGATCATTAGCACCGATATACCACCGTCTTTGTTAGCACGGAGTACGATCACGCCCGATTGTCTAGGCCATCTCCCCATGAACAATGTGGTTTGACATGTGATGCAAAAGAAAGTTGTTTCCAAGAGTAGTACCACCATATGCGCAATATGGCGTCTGATCTCCACCCGATCAACTAGGCCACCTTCCCACATATGCAGTGCAGGTTGACTTTTCCAATCCACAAAGGTTCTAGTTTAATCCCAATTAAGGGGAATAATATCATAATCCACCCCTACACCGGTACGTGTAGTTTTAGGTGTGGGCCTTATGACCCATCCTTCCTCGGTATTGCTAATAGTGCTCCCAAAAATAGTTTTGATTTGATTTGTAAACAGAAATATCATAAATCCAATTGTACTCACCTCAACATCTTTCACATTGTATGAATTCTCATTAGTATTTCCAATCATTCACAACGACAATATTTCCTTGGCTCATTAGGCCATCCACAAGATTCTTTATTCCTGACACGATGGCCGTATTTCATATTCCATACTTTCACCTCTTTCAATTTCAAAGATCACTATCAAGTATCAACATATAGGATATTTTAGAAACCATATACTTCAAATCCATTTGAAATGGAAACTTCAAACACAAATGGTTTCTTCCCAAAGAATGAAGCATACCAACCTACAATAGAAACACACATGAAAAACCATAAAAAGTCAACACACCATTTACTCTAGCAATACTCTCCCCCAGAAAAGACAATGTACAATTTTAACACATAAGTATATAGAACTCCAATCACACTGGATTTATTTATAAATTAAAGCATTAGTTAAAGAAACCACTAATGGGCATGAATTTAGTACAAAAGCTTTTAGACAATTCTATCTTTCATTGAAACACGACTCAAAGCCATATCCTTTTTAATACGTAACCCACACTTTGAAACATACAGAAACATTATGGAATTCAATTCCAAGAGATAAAGTTTATCCAACATATCTCAATCGTGCTTCTTTAGACTCTACAATTATCCGGAACCCTTAGCAACCTCAATCTTTTTTAGCAATATACAAATTGAACCCAAAATTAGAAAAACGTTCATGATTCTAGTTCACTTTTTATTTTTCCCACACTCTTTATCACATGCATGCAAGATGAACCACCCTCATACCCATGAAGTATCACACTAATACCCCATTATAGCTATGTTTGAAATTAAGAGCTGGGGTGATGAAGCATTACCTTTTAGGATGAAGAATTTTGGTGCTCTGCTTGAATATTTCCAAGGCTTTGAGTGATGGTTGAAGATCAATTGATGAAAATTAGGCCCTCCCTCTAGAACTCTCTCTCTCTCACACTAGAAATATCAGAAATGAGCTTAAAAATGGGTGCCCCGACACAGGTCTATGGTCGCATATGCGACCGCATAATGGTTATGCGGTCCGCAAAGTGACCGCAGAAATGGCCCTTAGGGGCCTGAACTTTCGGCCTAGGTATGCGACCAATATGCGGTCCGCATACTCATTCTGCGGTCGCATAATGCACTGCAAAACTCCCTTCGCAAAATTCTAGGAGGGATTATGCGACCGATATGCAGTCCGCATATCGATTATGCGGTCCGCATATCAATTATGCGGTCACATAATCGACCACACAACGAACCTCAAGTTGGCCAAACTTACTGCTTCACTCTGCGGCCATTATGCGGTCCGCAGAGTGAATATGCGGCCGCACAACGGGCCGCATAAACACACTTTTCTGCAAAAATATTTCCCTTACTTTATGATGCATTGTTCAACCCAAAAAGTCCGAACTGCGGCGAGCTTGCAAGCCGCGAAGATCTTATACCATCCTCAAACACGTAAGCCTACTCTGGCACCACGAAACCTTGAATTCACTTGCAAAAATTACGGGGCTTTACACTGAAATACTTCAAAATTAACCGGGGTGTTACAAGAATACTATAATTTATGAGACTAATATAATGTACATGTATTCAAGAGTACGAACTACTTTATATGTCTCGTTATCAAACACATTTAGTTATGGGATCATGCAAAAATAAAGGAAAGGTTTAGCCTTAACACACCTTATCTCAATCTATTCAATAACGACATTGAACTCGTCTCATCGCACTTTGATCTACAAAATCGATAATAATGCTATCGTTAAGCTATGAAAGATGCAACTATCATACCACGAGCGACAATCTTATTTTATATTAAAATGGGAAGCATCTCCCCTATTTTCATTACCTTCCCAAATCCATACACCAACAAGAGAACATACAACCTTCAACTATATACTTTCAACACTAAAACATACCGAACAACCAAACAACACAAATCAATCTACAGAACATCAAGTGCACAAACATCATCAATGAAACTACTATTTAACACGACGAGCGGCAAGCTCGGATTGAATCCCTTTTGAAACCTTTAACACCAAAATCATTCATTCATTAAATTAACAACATGTCCAGCATGAAATCTAGTACAATTGGAGGACTCCTAACCTCGTATTCATCTCCTAATTCACACTTAAACAGCCCAACAAATCCAACTATTGACTTGTCTCTTCTTATTCACAGTACCAACAACAAGTTCGACATGTAAATATTATATTCATAATAACAACAACATAAACAAGTCATTTTCCGGGGTTTTCAACCATTTAAATTTCGTGGGAACAACCCTTCCAAAACAGTCCACTAAGAACAATAACATCTCAGCCTATTTTAAGTATCCTCTTGTAGTATCTTACTCAAATAACGCAACTAACTTACAAATAACTTCAAGCACAGGTTGTTATTCACTACAATGTCAATCACATGTTGTTATTAACTATAACTAAACCAACAACAACTACTTGAAATATCTTCCAAACACTACTCATACCAATCCTCAATGACAATGTTGTTCTTCACTAGAATTAACTTTTGATGAGGAACGGAGGCGTGTAATTAACACTTCAAACCCTTATGGAATCTTTTTAATAGGGCCAGGAGTAATTTAGGGACGAAGTTGGGTCGAAATATGATAAAGAATTGTCGTCAGAATCGCTTTTAAAGTGAAGTAGGTCGACCACCGCCTAAGTGGGTTCCATAGGGAGCTACTTGTGCAGTCTCACACAAATACGAATATCTCTCTACTCCGATGTCGTATTGGAAAAACGTTTAATGATTTAAAAACTAGACTCATAGATATTCAATTTTGTGGGTGGATCATCTCGTAAATCTAAATATATTGGGAGAAAAGCTCAGTGAAATTATACCCAAATTGTAGTACACTTTATGAACGTAACTTGTGACTACTTTCGTCGACTTTTGTTCAAAACTCGCTTGACTTCAAAAGATAACACACAACTATTGTACGACTACAATACCTCGTAAAATCACCTTCTTGTCATGTTAATTACCCTAGTCTCACCCCAAATGTATGGGTTATAACATTCCTAACTTGCCGACTTTCGACGAAACTTATTGTTTTCGATTCGTTTAACTGCTAAACCTTCCAACCCTCTTGGTACTTACAGTTCATAATCTTAAGTATTTTAACCTCCAAGGTAATATGATTAACTTATTTTATGTACTTTCAAATATGATCTTATTTATGAGCTTACATCAATTGACTTATGACGTACTTTTGCGTACGAAAACATAGGGTGTAATATTATTTTCGCTCTTTGGAACATTCGTCCTCGAATGTTGACTGATGCATTTGTCGTCTCATAACCTACAAATCTTACGATTACTTTAATATTATCTTTGCTATCTAGGAAACTGTTCTGTGAATAAATCCATCTGTCAGGGCATTCCTCTCTTTCGCATTCGTTCTCATAGCACAACCTGTGGCCGAAATTATTCCAATTGCATAACTGTTTCTACCTTCTGTCATGCAGCCTGTACGACTCTATCCTTGTATACCCGCCTATGCGACTCTTCTCTCCTTTTCCTCAAACTTTTTGCCAATCTCTATTCCTCACATTGTGAACCTATACATGTTTATGACAAACGGTCCCTCTGGGCATCTATAGGTGTACTGAACTTCTTCACTCGGTACTTTGTCGAACATACGACTATTACTATATTTTGTTTTATAGCCTTGGTTATCTATAGTTATGGCTTTATTTCATCTAGGCAAGTCACACAATAGCATAACACTTACTTCGGTTTATTATTACCGAGGTATGCTACCCAACTCCAGGTTACTCTCTTGCTGCTTATCCTATATGTATAAATCTAAGTCCTTTAATGCTTGCTCATTACCATTCATCTAAAGAATGACATCCTAATCTCCTCTCATACTTTGGAACTTTTATCCATCTATTGTTGATCAACCTTATTGTTGATTTCTAATCTATTTCTGGTAACTTGAAACCACTTACTAAATACATTGTCACTAGGACTCAAGTCTCATCGGGGAACATCTGAAGTGATTTTCCTGATCCACCTTGGGACGATACTATAATTCAATAACTATATATCATAGTATCCCAACATGATTCATTTTATGGGGGCTATTCTAATCCCGTGCAATTCATGAAATCCCTATTCTTTGAATCATTGCTCAATCAAAGGACTAAATGCCATCCTCTTATCTATCACAATTACACCCTTATTCTAATATCAGAGCAACATTCCATCTCTTCTAAATGCTCCTAGTTTTAGACTACTCCGAGTTCATTCAAGCCATATTGAACTTTCTATAACTTATGGAAACCATCAGCTCTCTAGTTTTGACGGGCTTATTCCCGAAGCCTTACCTACTCTTGTTACCTTCTTACTCACCTTTTCTGATCCTTACTCTTGTCTATCTAAAACATTGTCACTCTACAATACTTCAGCTTGCAACCTACACATATCTATTTATACTACTCGCAACCTTACTTTAACTTGCTACCACCATGTATTTCCTTATGTTTTTCTAGAACCTTAAGCGAGACATCACATCATCTATAACTCCTCTCTACTCTCTTAACTATATCTCTTGGTACCTAGAAACCATAGGCTGGAAGATTTGCTACTGATAGCATCACTATCATTTTTGTATATTGAATCACAACGCTTCTAGCCCTCTATCTGAAGTCTAGACTATTCACAACCTTCAATACTTGAGTATCGTGTACCTTCTTTACCTTTAAATACCGCATCGTATCTTCTGTCGCTTTTATAACCTCCCTTCCACATAAGTGGAATTCACATAAATACCTTAAAGCTCTACTATAATACTTGCACCTCTGGTGTATACACAATCCGGGGGAGCTTCATACTGACTTCCTGTGAGGTCGGTACTCTTCTAACTGGCTTTGTAGCCTCTGCACTATCTCTCTTGTACCTCTGATATTAAGAGTGATTCTGCAATATTCAGAATCATGATTTCTATAATTATTTGGGTCTAGTAATTAGACTCCTGATTTACTTAGCTATTGTAACTATCGGGCTTCCCCTTCTCTCTCAAACATTATGTAGGCTTTAGTTGTCTTCCAATCTGTGGCTTAGGGTATTAGTTATTACTTTAGCCTTTCGTGGATGCTATGGAACATCCATGTTATAACCTTCTAATAATTCAAGCCTTTGTCTGTGACGTGGACTTAATTCTTTCTTTTAACTTATAACAAAGTCTCCTATAATTGTACGAATGTCATCATATATGCTGCGTGTATAATACTCTGAAATCTTAAGTGCAGTCATAACGTAACTAACTCTGGGTCATAGATTGAGTAATTCCTTTCGTGCCTTCTTAGTTGTCTTTAAATGTGAGCAACTACTTTTGATTTTACTTCTTATTCATTAGTCACGATAGGTTCCACTTTCATATGGAGTGCATACGATGTTGTAGTGAGACTGTTGTTACAAGATCATTTCTTCTTCAGGTCACTATGCTTAAGTTGAAACTTCTTACTTATTTCCTCAACTAGTCGTTCATTGTAGTACTCAGGGGAGACCTTCTGACTCATGTAATTATGCAAGCTTATTACATCATATACCCGACATAAGTTTTTATGTTCTTACTCACCTATAAATATCCTTAGTTACATACCTCTGTTCCCTTGTGCTCATAGGGTTACTTCTGAACTCAAATTTTATTGTTTCCCCAGTGGCACTCTCTTTTATATTCGTAATACTTATACCATACCTTTAACTACCCCACTCCTACATGAATATTTCTCAAGGATTACAATGTCATATTTGTGATACTGAATTCCCTATGTTGGGGTTCACTGTGTTTATCTTGTATGATCTGCTAATTTATCTGTATCCTCTTGTCTATCCATAACTAGAAACTTCCTGAATCAACTACTCACTACTCGCTGGTCCATTCTTATATCTATATTCCGCATAATCTCTCTTGGGTTATTTTCTTTGTCTTAACTTACCTCTCGCACTGACTCCTTATGTATCAAGTGTTCATTCACACTTATTTATCAATAACATCCTGGCCGGGAACCCTTACTTCCTCTCCCCGACGTCATGCTTGCATAATGTTCTGCAATAGTAACATATCGATAGGATCTAAATAAATGCAATCGCATCTCTTTCGCTTATTACTGCATTCTTCCTTTACCATTCCATAGTTATTTGAACCAATTAACTCCGACTTAATACCATATCATACCTTCTCCCCTCCTTTAGGAGAGTGCTAACATTTAATGATATGAAGATTTACCTATAATGTTTTACCTTTTCATCTTCGGTGTCTTTTCACATCTTCATTAACTCTTACTCGCCTTGCGATAACCCTTCTATACCAGGAAAAACCTAATTTCTTACGCACGAAGGACAAACCTAGTGTAACTGGAACACTTGGTCCCTTAATCTTAACTCTGCTCATAGTGCTTGCTTTATGGAAACATCATCTTGAATGACCTTTAAAGGTTATTCTTATTTTGTCCATTCTATTATTGCCGGAATAGGATCACTGAAATTCTCATAACAGGAGACTATTATCAAATCCTTCGGGCCCTAATTCATGTTCATTTTTTATCTTGTTTACCAACCCTTACTAATTTCTACTACTCTAGGGGGTCTAACTTTCCTTCTGTAATCACGTTGGAGTCACCATCTCATTTCTCAAATTGAAGAGATGACTTTTTAGCTTATACTCTTTTATTGTGTCAAGTCCCTTCTCCTCATGTCTTTTCATTAACTTGACAATAGACTCTATCATCATGTCATATTTTTATTTACTATTATCACCCATTTATCACATCTTACTATAATGCTTCATTTTCTCTCTTCTTATTCTCATGCTAATATTGCTTTCTATCACCTTATTCTAAAAGCTTCAACAAAATATTCTTCCGCTTTTAGCTCCCCTTGCTCCATCTCACTAGCTCTTCGGGTCACTTAACATTCTCTATTTACTAGGGATGAGATTCATACTAAGGTAAATATTTATCCCTTCTAGGATTCCAGTGCGTATCTTCTGAATTTTCTAAACATTCTAGTATTCATATATGACTGTACTATTCTCGAGTGCAGCACCTGGGTGTCTCACAAGGAGAACTGTTACCGTGGTTTCAATATGATTTCACAATGTCAGCTAATACTAATAATCAAACCACCATTTTCGGTTACTGTAACCGCAGCTGGATCATAATATTCCATTCTTCTCTTTAACTATGTCTGTTAGCTACCATGGGGCATAATCGAGATCGGTGTGGCCAATTGTACATACCTCTATTAGCTTTGAAAGTAAACTATGAATGCTTATATTTCTTCACTAGAATTGAAAATACTGATAATCTTCATTAACTGGATACCTCATACCCTACTTCACCTTGTTTCTATTACCTATTGAAACTTATACTTTTACCTTCTGATACTCTCATGGCCTGCTATTCCCAGGGTATGTTAGATATTCCCGTCTTAGGGTCTTAAGCGAGAAATTTGCACATCTGGTATGCACGATGTGATAATGTCTCAAACTGGGCCACGTTGTCAAGAATTCTCTCTCTCTCTCTCTCTCTCTCTACTTGTGTCCTTACCTACTGTTGTATTGTCCCCTAGTAAACCGTAATCTTCTAATTGCATGCATCTTTGTATCATTAGCAAACATAAGTCATGACTCAAAGTCATATAACTCAGCTCTATAGCATGATTTGTATTTGAAAGAAGGGTAACATACTCGTGAATGACTTGTAGCTTCACGTTTATATAATGTGGTGCACAATACATCTGTAAACAAGACCCTACTAGACACGGCTTATAGACTCCCTAGGAAAGAACTGCTCTGATATTGGTGATAATAGGCACATATATTCACTATATGCTGGGTTGTTAAATGAAAAGAGCATGTTACGTCGTTTTTGGGCACTGATGAGGCTTTATCTGTGGTTTATGACTTGATAACATTTTTTCTATGTGCTTGTGCGATGTATGACTTGAACAGGTTATTTGGTGAGTATCATTTATAATACTTTCTTGTATTTCCTCACCGAGGTTAGTTATGATACTTGATGAGTACATGTAGTCAGTTGTACTCATAATATACTTATGCACCTTATGTGCAGATTTTAGAGCTGAGATGTCGTGGATGACGAGAGATGGAATTGAAGATGTACCTACTTTCCAAATATAGCTACTACATGTCTTTGGTAGTTTTATCTTTGTATTCTGTTTGTATATATTCCAAACAAATGTTGTGCTTATTTTCATACCAACTTTGTAAATCAAAATCATAGTAGCTCATGATTTACACTACTAATTCTTAGGATAGTGTATGAAAATTCAGTTATTTCACTTATTGATTTTCTTATTATTTTTATTAGAGTTGTAATGACTGTTATTTATCTTACCTAGCAGGTTGGGTTAGGTTCCATCACAAGTAAATATATTTTGGGTTGTGACACTAACAATGTGGCCAATGAGTCATTCATGGATAATACATTTGAAAGAGTAACCCAAATGCTTGACAAGGTTGCCCAACATAATCAAGCATGGCATTCGGGGGACACGAGTGGCAATGTTTCATATGAGTCTCCTTCTTTGACCATTCATGTCAAGGAAAATAAGAGCGAGACCAATTGATTGTCAGGCTTGCTACCATTATGGAGGTTTTGACAAATATGATAAAGGAAAGACAAAAGAAGAAGGTGAATGTGGTAGAAGAATTGCAACCAATGCCTAACAAACAAGGCAGTTATTCAAACTATGAGGAATATGAGGAAGCAAATTATGTCAAAAATTCTCTAGGAGGCTACCAAAGGTAAAATTTTTAAGGATCGGGGAAACGAAATCAATGGAGGCCAAACCCACAAGGGAAAGGTAACCAACAATGGATGAATGAGCAAGGTAATCAAAATCAAGGAAATTGGAACAATAACGACAATGTTTGGAATTCTATGTAAAATCAAAAAGTTCTACAGAAAAAACAATATTCCAATCCTCAACAATGGCGAGAGAGTTCTTCAATGACCAAGGTAGTTCCAAATTAGAGAGTATGCTTGAAAAATATGGTTGAGCTTGTAGGTTCTCACACCGCCTCTACCCAAAAATTGGACATGCAAATAAGAGATCTTTCAAGAGAGCAAATTCCAAAGAAAAAAAGGCACACCTCAGAGTGCTACAATTCCAAACCCAAAGGGTAGCGGGGGTGGCCATACATCTAATTGCATGGTTGTTACAACTCAAAGTGGGATACTACTTCAAAGTGTATGTGAAAAAGAAGACGAGACACAAGTAGAAGTGCCTATTATTGTTGAAGTTGATAAAGTCCCAAAAAAGGCTAAGGTTCAATATGTGAGCAATCAAAAGGTTGAGGAAAACATAGTAGAGGCACCAAAGCCTTTTACACCGATTCCTAGGCCTCATCTATTTTCGCAAAGCTTATCCAAGAAAATTGATGATGGCAAATTTGATAAGTTCTATGACATTTTGAAGCAACTATTGATGAACGTTCCACACTTGGAAGCCTTCCAGGAGATGCCCGGATTTGCTAAGTATTTGGAAGACTTTATCACCAAGAAGAGAACCATAAAAACTGAATCGGTATCTCTACAACCGTTATTCAAAAGAAAGAAGATCCGAAGGTATTAACCATTCCGTGCATTATCGGTTTGTGTGATTTTCCTAGAGATCTTTTTGCAAATGGTGCTACCATAAACCTAATTCCTCTTCCTATCTACAAGCAAGCAGGATTAGGGATGCCTTAGCCAACTAGCACGAGATTGCAAATGGCCGACCGGTCGGTGAAATGACCGGTAGGTATTATTGATGATGTGCTTGTACGATCTGGAAAATTTCTTCTTCTAATGACTTTGTCATCCTTGATTGTGAATTAGATACATAAATTCCCATTAATTTGGAAAGACCATTCCTTTCCACTAGAAGAGCACTAATGGATTCGGAGAGGAATTAAATAACATTCCGGGTGAATGATGAAGAGGTAACATTTCAAGCAAATAAGGGGATGTAGTTACCAAGTGAATATGAGAGCATCTCAGTTATTGATGTGTTGATCTAGTTAAGGATGTTGTTGATATGAAGATGGAAGAAGAATGCGTCAAGGAGGCATTGACGGCTATCTTGATGAATGTTGATAGTGATAAGATGGAGGGATATGTGGAGACTATTAACGCATTGGAAGGGTTAGGTTCACACACCTTCAAACCAAAGAAGCTTTCTCTTGACTTAGAGAATAGAGTCACTCCTCCCGCAAGACTTCAATGGTTGATCCGCCACAGCTTGAGCTCAAGCCACTACTACCAAACGTAAGGTACACATGTTTTGGCTCTAATGCTACTCTACCCCTAATTATTTCGTCTTTGTTAAAATATGTGCAGGTGGAGCAATTTTTAGAGGTCTTGAAGGAGCATAGACGAGCCATTGGCTGTACAATAGCAAATATCCAGGGAATTTCTGTCGGTATTTGTGAGCATAAAATCCAACTTGAAGAAGACATCAAACCTAGTGTGAAGCAATAAAAAAGGTTGAATCCCTCCATGCAAGAGATGGTGAAGAAGGAAATTATAAAATGGTTGTACATCAGGGTTGTTTACTCCATCGCAGATATCCTTGGTGAGTTTAGTTCAATGTGTGCCAAATAATGGAGGTATGACAATTATTCATAATGACAAAAATGAACTCATTCAAACAAGGACGGTGACAAGATGCTTGGTTTGTATGGACTACCGAAAGCTAAATAGTGCCACGTACAAAAACCAATTCCTTATGCCTTTTATTGATCAAATGATTGATCGACTAGCAGGAAGGTCATTTTATTGCTTTGTGGATGGTTACTCTGGCTACAACCAAATCAACATAGCCTTGGAGGACCAAGAGAATATGATATTCACTTGTCCTTATGAGACCTTTACTTTTTCTCGAATGCAGTTTGGGTTATGTAATGCAGTAGCCACCTTTCAAGGTTGCATGATGCCGATTTTGTCGCACATGGTGGAGAACTTATTATAAGTGTTCATGGATGACTTCTCCGTGGTTGGTGACTCATTCAAAAATTTCCTGGACAATCGTAGGCAAGTCCTCAAAAGATGCGAAGAGACTAACCTTATGCTTAATTGGGAGAAATGTCACTTCATAGTGGACAAAGGTATTGTAATTGGACATAAAATCTCCAAGAAAGTCATTTAACTTGATCGAGAAAGAATTGAAGTTATTTCCAAGCTTCCTCCTCCTACTTTGGTCAAGGTTGTGAGAAGCTTTTTGGGGCATGTCGACTTCTACCAGTGATTTATCAAAGTCTTCTCAAAGATTACTAGCCTCATGCGCAAGCTTCTTGAAAAAGCTACTAAATTTGTGTTTGATGAGAAGTGCCTCAAAGCTTGTGAGGATTTGAACTAATGTGTGATGCTGGCGGAATGGCGATTGGGAAGTTCTTTGTCAAAGACAAAACTAGATTCTACACCCTGTCTATTATGCTAGTAAGACACTCAATGACACGCAAATGAACTAAATAGTGTCCAAGCAAGAGTTTCTTGCCATTTTATATGCTTTGAGAAATTATGGGCCTATTTGTTGGGATCCAAGGTAATAGTGTTTATTGGTCATGCTTCTCTTTGTTACCTTGTGATAAAAAAGGATGCCAAGCTGAGGTTGATTACGTGGGTCCTTTTATTGAAATAATTTGACTTTAAATTCAATGATCGGAAACGAATGGAAAATCAAGTCGTGGATCACCTATCTAGGCATGAAGATGTGGGGAGACCAAAGGGAGATCTTGAGATCAATGATGTTTTTCTAGATGAACAAATCTTGGCATTATGTAGGACTTTAACTCCTTGTTATTCCGATATGCTAACCTCTTGGTTAGTGGCCTTATTCCTAATGAATTGGAAGCTTACCAAAGAAGCATTTTTTGAGGGATTGTAAGAAAATATATTAGGAGGAGCCCTTTTTGTTCTGGATATGCGCCGATAAAATCATTAGGTGTCATGTTCCAGAAGATGAGGTGACATCGATTCTAGAGCATGTTATGATTCTCCAGTTGGGGGTCATTATGGTGTAAACCATACAGCGGCAAATGCTCTTGAGTGTGGATACTATTGGTCATTAATCTACTAAGATGCCTGTCTGATGGTAAAATCATGTGATCAATGTCAACGACAATGGTCAATTTCTAGAAGGCATGCGATGCCCATGACTTTGTGATGAAGGTAGAAATCTTTGATGTATGTAGGATCGACTTTATGGTTTCCTTTGTGAGCTCATATGGCATGATGTATATTTTGGTGGCAGTGGATTACGTTTCAAAATGGGTGAAAGAGGTTACCTTACCAAACAATGAGGCAAGTAGTATAACTACCTTTTTTTTAAAAATATATATTTACTCGATTTGGCACCCTAACAGCCATTCTTAGTGTTGGCAGAGCTCATATTTGCAATAAAGACTTTGCGAGATTGATCAAGAAATATCGAGTTAGGCACAAGATGGATACTCTGTACCATCCTCAATTGAGTGGTCAAGTTGATGTCTCCAACCAAGAAAAAAAGACATTCTAGAAAAATTGTTAATGCACATAGGACTGATTGGTCAAGGAAGCTAGATGATGCTCTTTGGTCTCATCGGATGGCATTCATAACACATATTGGAACTTCGACTTACCGGTTGATTTTTGGTAAGGCATGTCGCTTACCTCTGGAACTAGAACACAAAGCCAAGTGGGCGTTGAAAAAGTTATATCTTGACAGTGTTGAAGCTACTAATCTAAGGATGGCCCAACTCAACGAAATGGATTAGTTTCATTTCCAAACCTATGAAAGTACCTCAATGTAAAAAGAGAGGATAAAATCTTTTCATGATAAGATGATCTCAAAGCGGGAGTTGTAATCTGGGGACTTGGTCTTATTCTTCAACTCAAGGTTGAAACTCTTCCCAGGTAAACTTAAGTCTAAATGGTCCGGTCTTTTTAAAGTTGTTACTGTATATCTTTATGGTACTACTGAATTAGAGTGTGAAGATTGGACTCACACTTCAAAGTGAATGGCCAAAGGGTAAAAACTACTTCTGTACTATTGGAGAAAGGAAACATGTGGAACTATTTCATCTGAAGGATGGTCCCATACTAGCCTCCACCATTAATAAGCAATGAAGTGGCAACATCATCATGCCGCGACGTTAAATCAAGTGCTTCTTGGGAGGCAACTCATCTGTTAGAATACTTTTACATTTTTGCTTTCGTTGGTTTATATGTGTTTATTGAACATTTTAATGTGTTTGTTTTAGGGTGCAGGGCACTCAAAATACAAATGTTTAGGATGCAAAAGCACATGGAAAGGTAACTGAAATGAGATGAGCTTCAGAAATGTTCTGCGGAAAAAAATACGGAACGGAGAACTATTTCACGGACCGCATAATGGCTGCTTATGCAACCAGTAGCTCCTGAAAGAAAATTGCACAAAAATGTAGTGGAAAGCCAATTTCACTGACTACACAACTGTTCTACGACCAAAAATGCGATCGCATGCTGGTCAAGTACCAACCAGATAAAAGTCCATCGTGGAACATTTTTGCGACTGCATAACCTATTCTGCAATCACAAAATTCACCGCAGAAAGAACATGTATTAAAACCTTGATCTACTGCTCATTTTCCACTTCTTACTTCCCCTAATTCGATTTTGAACACAAAACATGAACACACAACACATTGCACCAAGAGACTTTGATCTACCCAGTGCTTAATTAACACTGCTTCAACTCATCTCAATGCATCCAAAAAAACACAACCATCCACAACAACCACAACTTGAGGAAAGAAATGAGCCGGAGTTTTAAATCCGTAATCACATCATCTCCAACCTTAAAAGCCTTGCACTAGGGTTACATTATAATTCAAATCCCTCTCCCAATCTGATGTGGAAGGGGTACCACTAAACCCAGTGCCACCAGTTGATCCACAAATGGAATTGGGAAAGAAGAGTTCTGAGGATACAGTCTGGTTTACTAGATAACATTAAGAACGAGAATTGGATATTTCTAACGAGCCATAGTGGAACTATAATGAGATAGTTGTCGATAATTCGATTCCGCCTCATTTACCAAGCAACAAGGAAGATGTCGTGTTTACTTGTCATCTGCCAAAGTTAGAGGGGTTGATATATCTTGTAGCCCACCAACGATCAATGATTTCTTCTTCGAGGACATGGATAGAGGCACATGGTGCCAAGATAAAACAAAAGGAAGAAGCGCGGTTTGGTGGCATCTGTCATAGGAAAAGGAGCTCCGTCCTAGATTGAGCCGAGAGAGAAAATTCAGAAGATTGTTCTTGCTGCTGAAGGTTGGTATTAGCTAAGTTTTACTTGTACTCTACTGCAACCATATAAAATTAAAATCAACATTAGTGTGGATAAGGCTATCCTAATTGCTTCTATCATGTCTAGCTTCAAGATTGATATAGGCATGATCATATTCTCTTATATTGGTATCTGTGCAAATCAAGAGCAAACTTTGCTTCCCTTTCCTTGCCTCTTCATTGCCTTATGTGATAAAGCAGGGGTCCCACCAATGAACCAGTACGACCGCAAGTTGAAGTCTATCCAAGATATTGATATTACTATGTCCCTTACATCCACAGGGACCCCATCCACAACTTTAGAGAGTGGAACAGTTGATCAACCAGTCATACCATCTCCGGATTAATCTACGGCGGTACCACCTTCCACCTCCATGACTAGGCCAGCCATCGAAAATATGACTAGGCCAACTGCGGCCTCACAGCCTGCCATTACACAACTTAGAGAACTGGCAACAAACACTAGCGCCAAGTTAGACAAGCTTGTGAAAGACATCAGTTAGTGATCTTCAAAATAAACATTAATCTTATGAAGGTTTAGCGGGGTGGACACGAGGACATGACTAAGATGAAAGAAAATGTTGACCAGCTTAAGTAGGAGATACATCAAATGAAGTCCTTGGATTTGGACTTCATAGAACATCTTCCAGTAGAGGAGGAACACGGCACTAGCACCTCATAGGCTCCGCACCTTGCTACACATATAGATGAATATTCTGTTAAAGAAATAATAGAGTGTTGTGAGGAGACGGATCAAGAGCATGCTGGTGAAGAGGTAGATGACCAGCTACCAAATAAGGGAAAATAGGTTGCATCTACAGAAGATAGAGATTAAGAGGAGACAGATCTGCAGAGGGTCATAGCACAATCACTTGAGGACGTGGATGCCATGGCTGCCACCACATCAGCAGAGCCATCACAACTTGAGGTAAGCAAGTCACAGGTCCAGGGCCCAGCTCCATAGCTTGAGGTATCAACTAACGTTTCAGATCCTGGCCCCACAGCCATGTCAGACAGTCCAACCTATCCAAGCGCCTAGTGTGCTCCAAGAAGCCCCTAAACAATGTTCTCAATTTTGACTTATTTGTTTATATTGTATTTGATTCAAGCATGTGATAATATTTTTTGAAATAAACTATACCCTTTAAATTTTGTGTAATAGTCCTTTTGTGAAACCGAGGCTCGTTCTATAACGTTGTACTTATTAGAATTCTAATACTACTAGATGAAGCCTTGTGTTGCCTTATGTTCTTTTGAGGGCTGGAAATATGCCGATTTGAGCATTTCATGCATCATGTGTGGTGAGAGTTTGTGAATAATGCATCTGCTTAACTCGTACCATCTACAACTTTCCCGGTTGGTTAATCAATGTGTATCTTAGGTTGGTGTTTGGTTGTAGAAATAATCTTAGGCTCTCTTTGTGATTGTTAACCAAATCTTGGCAACAATGACCTCCCGTTTGCACATATTACCCTAGTTGTCCTCGGTTAAGACTTCAACCTTTTCTTTGGCTACTACATTATAAATCTTTACCCCTTTTTTGAAATAACTCTCTTTTTTGAACCCGTCCCTCCTTGAATGTTACAAACGAGGCTAAATGCCTAGGTTGGGGATGTTGGTGTCAATTGAAAAATAGTGAAGATGTGTATCGTGAGTAGAGGCAAATCTCCCGAGTTTGTGCCTTGTAAAGTGTGTGGCTAAGTTAGAGCCATCATACTTGAAACAACAACTTCACATCATACTAAGCCACGAAATACTCAATCTCTAAACCAAAAAAAAAGAGTGTTGAGAGAACCTGGTAGGATACGCAACTAAGGGGTATTTATGAAATATATGGTGATTCGATATTGGCAACTAAATATCAATCGGGGTGATGTGGGCTGTTAAATAAAAATAGTATCTGTAGTGTTCAAGGAGGGTATAGTCACTCATGTCCCAAATATTCATCCAACCAGTCCCTAAGCCTACTAAGCCGTGAAAAGTCCTTTTTTGATCAACAACCCAATATTCCTGAGCCAACAACGAGTTAAAATAAGGGCAAGCCTACGGACTCGTACTTGTGGCATTTGATTTTCTTTTGGAGTGTGAGTGTTTTTGAATGTATCCGTTGTATATAGTTATCTCTTATGAGTTGGGAATTTTCTTTAGTGTGAGGGCATACGAATTGTGAGCATTAGCAGAACTTAGGCTTTTTAAAATGAGATGTAAGTGCATATCTAGCTGTTAGTAGCACCTTGTCATTGCTTTTGAGGCTTGAAGTTCACGAATTAAATGTTTGAATTGCTAAACACTTTCTGTTCTTGCTAAAGGGTAACTAAGGGAAGTCACATGCTTGTTAGATAATAGTTAGCACTATCAATAGTCATTAATATTTTGTGAAAAGTTGGAAGTAGATTAGTTCATAATGTTGTTACACTTTAGTTTCTCGAGGAGAAGCAAGAGTTTAAGTTGGGGGTGTTGATGTGTCATAGAAATGCAACACTTTCAATGAAAATTCTATAGACTTTAGCTTATCGTTTAAAGCATTTTATGTCACTTCTTATGTTTTTTTGTGTAGGGAATGAGACTTGAAGATCCAAGCACATGAAAAAGATGTCAAAAACTCTGAAGTTGTCAAATTCGCGGTCAGATATGCGATCTCAAAATAGGTGTGTGGGCCGCACTTTCCTTGAAAAAGTAACCAGACCCCCTAAGTTTCAAGAATAAAATATGCAATCCATTCGGGAAATCACAAAATAGATGTGCGGAGCGTGAAAGCATCGCACAAATGCAATGGGAATTTCCAGTGATCAGAGGCAACATGTCTGTGATCCATTATACGGACCGCAGAATGATTATGCGCACCACATAATTGATTTTCCAGGGAATTCTAGAAGAGTGGAGGATCAAATCTGCGGTGACACAATGAATGTGCGGACCTCAGATCATATCCGCGGTCTACTTTGCGATCGCAAACCTTTCCAGAGTGCTATTTGCGCCACAGATTTGTCTGCGCCTTTTGGACATTATAAATAGAATAACTAGGGGTTTATGTGGTATTTTGTTTGGAAAAAAGGTTCTAAATTGTATAGCATTGAATATTTCATTTTTGGAGCTTTTTGGAGTGATTCCTACACTTTTTCTTCATTGTACACTTATATGTTATTCTTTAATGATTTGTGCTTGTATTTTATTATGAGTAGCTAACTTTAAATACTAAGGTTGTGGACTAAAAATGGATGTAATATTAATGGGTGTTTTCTACTTAATACACACAGACACATGTGTGTGTGTGTATATATATATATATATATATATATATATATATAATGATTAATCTTGGGTTGTTGATTTCTCTTCATTTCGCATGCTTCATTATAGTTGGTGGTTGCAAACATTAACTATTGCTATTTTACTTTATCTTTCACTTGGAAAAGTGGGTAAGAGTTTCGTAGAAATGAATAGCAAGAACTCGAGGTTTTAAACCTTGTTTAATAGAATCGCTTAGGAATAAGTGGGTTCTACTTGGCATATACTGGTTACTCTTAACTGTAACACTTTTGTAATTAGGAAACTCATAAAGAGGAAATTTTAAATAACTATTAAAAAATATTGGGTAGTCACTTAGGAACCACTTGCAAAACAAAGGACTTCCCATTAGAAATATATCATATCAATACTAATAGCATTACATTCCATAGAAGGGGGACACAACCTTGGTTTCTTAATCCAAAATAATCAAATCTCATAACAAAATAGCTTATCTTCATAGATTATAAATATCAAACTCTTCCCAAATTAAAGGGATAGAATTACGACCTTAGTTAAGTGCGACGCTACTCAAGTAATATTTTCACGCCTATTCCGTGTGGGATTGGACCCTAAGTTGGTTGGGTTATTATATTTGACATCGCCCACTTTATACCATTTTTATAAGTGTAATTGGAGTGTATCATGATATCCTGATCTCATGTCAATCTTGTTCAACTATCAATAGTTAACACATATTCTCATAGACCCATCATTCTTCTTAACAAACAACATTGGCACACCCCAAGGTGAAACACTAGGTGAGATGAATCCCTTATCCAGCAACTCTTGCAATTATTCTTTTAATTTTTTTAACTCCACTGGAGCCATGCGATACGGATAAATAGACATGGGCTACATGTCCGGCACCAAATCAATACCAAAATCAATATCCCTAGCGGGTGGCATGACCGGTATGTCTACAGGAAAGACATCCAAGAACCCCTCACTAGTGAAACTAAATCAACAATAGGAGTATCAACACTAACATCTTAAACAAAATCCAAATAAGCCACACATCTCTTCTCAACCATCAATTGAGCCTTTAGAAATGAAATCACCCTATTAGGAGTGTGACCTAAAGAACCTCTCCACTCGAGCCTCGACAACCCGGGCATAGCCAATATCACGGTTTTAGCGTGATAATCAACGATAGCATGGTTCGGAGATAACTAATCCATACCAAATATCACATCAAAGTCAACCATACTAAGGATTAGGAGACCAACATTGCTCTCATAACCACCAATGGTGACAACACAACACCGATACACACTATCTACCACAATATAATCACCAACATGTGTAGACACATACACATGAGTATCGAGAGAACCACGCAATTTATCAAAATAAAGAGCAAAATATGATGGCACATAAGAACAGATACCGGATTAAACAACACGAAAGAATCTCTATGCCAGACCGAAACCATACATGTGATCACAATATCGAAGGATATCGCCTTGGGTCTTATAATGATCTGGCCAGTCATTTTGTGCAATTTAGCCCCCTTTTCTCTCTTTGTTTCTTTACTTATGTGTATTTGAGGTTTCATAACTTGCCGGGTGGTTGGTTTGGTTTTAGGAAAGTTTCAAAGTGAATTGGGACAGTTAGTACCAAGGTTGGAAGCTAAAGTTATAAGAGTTGACCGGAAGTTGACTTTTGTGTATACAACTGTAGAATGGAGTTTTGATTGTTTCTATAGATTTGTATGGTGATTTTGGACTTAGGTGTATGTTCGAATTTTTATTTGGAGGACCATAGGTTGGTTTAATGCTTTTAGGCGAAAGTTGGAAAGTTGAAGGTTTTGGAAGGTTGATATATTTGACCGAGAGTTGACTTTGTTAGTATCGGGTTTGTATGTTTTTGGGAGTTGGAATAGGTGTGTTGTTCTATTTGGAAATTGCATGCAAAATTTGAGGTAATTCGGAGTTGATTTGATATAGTTCGGCATGAGTTTTGGAAGTTTAAAGTTCATTAGTTTATTAGGCTTGAATTGGGGTGTGATTCGTGGGTATGATGTTGTTTTATGTGGTTTGAGGACTCTAGTTGGTTCTTTTTGTGTTTTGGGATTGTTTGATGTGATTGGACGGGGTCCCGGAGGCCGTAGGTGTGTTTCAGATATGTTTCAGACCATTTCTCTATGTGTTGGATTCCTGTTCTGATGTCTGGTGTTTTCTTTGGAAAGCAGTGTCCTTCACGATCGCATGAGGGAAGATGTGTTCGCATAGAAGGGAGGCCAGCTAGGGGCATCAGGCCTTAAGCCTTCACGTTTGTAGCAGAGGGTAAATGTTCGCGTAGGCATGGTGGTGTTGGTCATCGCATTCCCAACTAGGGTGTCGCATTCGCGATGAATGTTTTGGTAGCTGGAGGATTTTGTTCTTCGTGATCGTGAAGGGTATGCCTGGACAAATCATTTAACATCTCTATTTCGAGGGTTTGGTCATTATATCGCATTTTGAGTTAGACAGCTTGGTCTGGGGCGATGTTGGAGGGGGGGATTTTAACGATTTGGATTGGGATGCATATTGTTTACTCAGATTTGTTTATATTCCATGATTCCATTCATGTTTTTAGCATTCAATTGGTTACATTAAGTGAAGAAATTGGGGATTTTAGTATAAACTTTCCTAAAGTAAACATTGAGGATTTGAAGGTTCATTTGAGGATGGAATTGGATAAAATTGGTATGGTTTGACTTGTATTGGAATAAGTGTTCGGCATTTATCGGGTCCCAGAGTGCAACCACGAGGTTGAATTTTGGATTTTAATAAGATCGAAGCTTTATTATTTGGAGTTGTTTCCTATGACCTTATTTGATGATGTTAAGTTTGTTTATGACACGATTCGAGTCGTTCAGAGGCCGATTTACGTGGGAATGGCATTTTGGAGTATTGATTCACACGTTTTGAGGTAAGTAACATATCTAAACTTGGATTTGAGGGTAAATACACTTGGAAATTATGCTTTAGGAAATGTATTGGGGTGACACACGCGCTACATGACGATCGTGTGTGAGTGCATCAGAGTATTCATGTTTTGGGGAGGCTTTTAGACTATTATTGAATTTCTTCTTATATCATGCCTTGTTATATTCGTGTTTTCTGAACCTGTATGATTATTTGGGTTCTGGTCCATGTTAGAAATCATGTATAGGCTGTGTGCTATTTGCTGGAAACATGATAGGGCTATTTGCTTAACTGTACACATATTCTCAATCACGATGCTATAATTGTGTATGATATCGCTGTCTCAGTACTTTCTTATTTGATTCCTCATATGTTGTTGATGCCTCATATGTGTAACACTGTTGAATTGAGTACTGTGAGATGTGGTTAACTAAGATTTGAGCTTTAGCCATAGAGCCGATTTGGTATTGATTTTTAGGTGATGCGTACCCCAAGCTCATATTGGGCTAAGTGTTACTGATTTGGGGCGACGCGTGTACCAGGCCCCACTATTGGGCTATGTAATTCTAATTAGTGCTTGGGCCAGGATCCACCTCACTATAGTCTAACATGCCAGCAGTGAGCGCAGGCACAATGTTATTTATAATCGTGCTTTGCTGAGGGGAATTTATGCCAGGCACGAGTACAGTGCTAAATGATGTTGTGTTTGATGGTGAGGGCCTTGTGCCAGGCACCATAAGCGTGCTAAGTGTGGTTATTCTTGATGGCTTCACTGTGATGATATTGACTTGATATGTATAACTGACATGTAGGCATAGAGATGTACTTTCCTCATGCTAGCTGGCAAATGAATTGTTTTATCTGTGTTGGGCTTTAACTGTTATACTTTGAAATCTTGTCTAAATTCCTATAATATGAATGAGTTGAACATGATATCATTGAGTTAGTTACTTATTTTGTTCCTTATATCCCGAGTTGTTACTAATTATTGATATTGGTCAATGATTGTTCCTTCTAAGCTCGTCATTTCTTTCAGCCCAAGGTTAGATTTGTTGCTAATTGAGTATATGGGGCCGATTGAAATCATACTACACTCTGAATGTCGTGTGCAGATCTAGGTACTTATAGATGCGGTGATTGCTAGAGTTGTATTGGGACCAGCTTTTGAAAGACTACAAGGTAGTTGCTGTATTATCCACACAGAACTTAAAGTTCTCTTTCATTTATTTATGTTATTACTGTTCTATTATTCAGACAGTTGTGTTGAGGATTTGGTCTTGTATTTTGATATTTAGTAGTGCTCATGTACTCGTTAACTCTAGATCTATAAGATTGATTATGGAAGTATTATTGTTGTTTCACAGTTATTTCATATTGTCTTCGCTGACGAGTTTACTAAATTCTATTTTATTGGATTTACTATTATTGTGCAACTGTTCGCTTGCCTAGCAAGTAGTGTTAGGCACCGTCACGGCTTTGGTTAGAGTTGGGTCGTGATAAGTTGGTATTAGAGCCCTAGGTTTCCTAGGTCTCACGAGTCATGAGAAAGTTTAGTAGTCTTGTGGATCGGTACAGAGACATATATACTTATCATCAAGAGGATATAGAACTATTAGGAAACATCACCTTCTTGCATTCATGTCATTCAGATTTGTTAATTTCGATGTCTAAACCTCTATTATTCAGTTTTCTTACAGGTGGTGAGGACAAGTCCAGCTGATCAAGCACATGTACCACCATTTAAGGCCGCATAATTCCGGGACCAAGGCAGAGACCAAGTTGGAGCTCGCACTGTAGCTACAACAGCACTTGTGGAGCCACCAGTTGTTCTAGTGGAAGAGTAGTTATCGGATATTGTTGAGCCGGTAGGACAGGCTCAGACACCAGCATCATCTATTGGGATACCTGGTCTTCAGGAGGCTTTAGCTCTAAATTTTAGTGTGTGCACGGGCTTGACTTAGGAGGTTTCTATGCTAGCTGCACCAGCTACCTTATAGGATGGGGAGGAGCCCAGAATCTTAACGCATGTACTCCAGAGCATCTAGATAAGAGTTATGAGACTCCGGGGGTGTTACCCATTTAGCCAGTTGTTGTTTCTCCGGTCGAGGTTTGTCCACCTATGCCGGATGAGGAGAAGAGGAGGTTGGAGCGCTTTAGTAAGCTTGATCTACCGGAGTTCAGTAGAGGAAAGTGCGAAGAAGCTTAGGATTTTCTAGATCGGTCCTATTGGATTCTTCACACCGCGTGTATTGTGGATACCATCGGAGTTGCTTTCACTACCTTTCAGCTAATAGGGGCAACCTACAAAGGGTGGCCGGCTTATGAGCTTGGCAAACCAGCCGGTGCAACCCCAGTTACATGGAATGCATTCTTAGTTCTCTTATTAGAGATGTTTATTCCCCAAACTCGTAGAGAGGAGCTACGTAGAGACTTTGAGCAGCTATGCTAGGGAGATATGACTATGACCTAGTACGAGATGAGATTCGCATATTTGGCCCTTCATGCCATATTGTTGGTTGTCACTAAGAGAAAGAGAGGAGCAAGAGGTTTATTTATGGCCTCAATTATGGTACGCGTTATAGTTTGGCTCGATAGCTGAGATACATTCTAGGTTTGACCATATGGTCGTGATTGCTAGGCGCTTGGAGCAGGTTTGCAGGCTTGAGCGCGAGGAGCGGGAGGGCAAGAGGCCCCGTGGTTCAGGTGGTTTTAGTGGTACCTCATCTGGAGGATAGTAACATCACAAAGAAGGTCATTTTAGGTCGGCTCAGATGGCTCGTCAGGTTCCTCGTGGTTCATAAGCTAGCCACAATTTGTACAACACTAATCCGGTTCATCCATCTTTCAGTGCTCTCTTAGCTTAGAGCTCGTACCGTACTCCATCAACTCAGGGTTCGTCAGTTCCGGATTCTACTAGTGGTTATTATAACTCTCGGGGTCAAATTCAAGCCCCACAATCATTCCCAGTTTGAGGTTGCTACAATTTTGGAGAGTTGGGGCATGTTAGGGAGTATTTCCCTTGTAATTACAGAGGTCTAGTATAGCAAGGAGTCCAGGCTATGACGCCTGCACTGGTTGCTACACTACTCGCTCAGCCAGCTCGGGGTAGAGGTCATACAGGTAGAGGTCACCCCAGAGGGAGAGGTCAGTCAGGTGGTGGTGAGGCCCGTTTCTACATATTTCCCGCCAGGCCAGAGGCATTTGCTTCTGATGATATGATCACATGTATTGTTTCAGTGTGCCATAGGGGTGCATCAGTATTATTTGTTCCCGGTTCCACTTATTCATATGTGTTATCATACTTTGCTCGTTATTTAGATTTGCCTCGCGATTCTTTAGTTATGCATGATCGTGTATCTACACCGGTAGGTGATTCTATTGTAGTGGACCATGTGTTTCGGTCGTGTGTGGTGACCATTGGGGATTGTGAGACCAGAGTTGATCTTTAACTACATAGCATGGTTGATTTTGATGCAATTTTGGTCATGGATTGGTTTTCACCATGTCACGCTATTCTTGATTGTCACGCTAAGACCGTAAAGTTGGCGATGTCGGGGTTGCCGAGATTGTAGTGGAGAGGCTCCGTGGATCATATTCCTAGTAAAGTGATTTCACATTTGAAGGCTCAATGGATGGTTGGGAAGGGATGTCTGGCGTACATGGCCTTCGTGAGGGATGTTACTAATGATACTCCTACTATTGAGTTAGGTTTGTTAGTGAGAGACTTCCCAAATGTATTCCCAGCAAACCTGCCCACATTGAGTTTGGTATTGATCTAGTGTTGGGCAACCAACACATCTCTATTTCACCATATTGCATGGCACCAACAGAGTTGAAGGAGCAGTTACATGAGCTACTTGATAATGGCTTCATCAGGCCTAACGTGTCACCTTGGGGTGCACCGATTCTATTTGCGAAGAAGAAGCATTGTACTTGTAGGATGTGTATTTACTACAGGCAGTTGAATAGAGTTACAGTTAAGAACAAGTAGCCACTACCATGCATTGATGACTTATTTGATCAGCTCTAGGGTGCTAGGGTATTCTCGAAGATTGATTTGAGATCCAGATATCATCAATTGAAGATCTGGGATTTATGTATTCAGAAGACGACCTTCAGGATCGACTACAGCCACTATGAGTTTCTTGTGATATCTTTTGGGCTGACCAATGCCCTAGCAGCCTTTATAGACTTGACGAACAGTGTGTTCCAGCCATATCTTGATTCCTTCTTCATAGTTTTCATTGATGACATATTGGTTTATTCTCACAACCACAAGGATCATGAGCAGCATCTAAGAATCGTGCTCCAGACTTTGTTGGAGAAGAAGCTATATGCTACATTCTCCAAGTGTGAGTTTAGGCATGATTATGTGGCGTTTTTGGTGCACGTGGAGTCTAGTGAGGGGATTAAGGTAGGTCCAACGAAGATTGAGGCAGTTCAGAGTTGGCCTAGACCGTTTCTACTACTGAGATCTAGCTTTTCCTTGGTTTGGCCAGGAATCATCGTTGTTTTATGGAATGGTTCTTATCTATAGCAGTCCCATTGACTAGATTAACCCATAAGGATGCCATATTCACGTGATCAGATGAGTGTGAGGAAAACCTTTAGATGTTCAAGAATGCATTAACTACCGCTCCAATTTTGATTTCGCCTCTGTGATTGGGTTCTTTTACAGTGTATTGTGATGCTTCACAAATTGGCATTGGATGTGTGTTGATGCAGGAGGGTAGAGTGATTGCTTTCGCTTCGCGTTGGTTGAAGTGCCATCAGAAGAACTACCCTTTACCTGATTATGAGTTGGCAGCCATCGTTTACGCGCTAAAAATTTGGAGGCATTATCTTTACGGCATGTCTTGTGAGGTATTCTCAGATCCCACGAGTCTACAGCATTTATTCAAGCAAAGGTATCTGAAATTGATGTAAGAGAGGTAGTTATAGCCACTAAAGCACTATGATATCAACATTTTGTATCATCCGACAAATGTGGTGGCCGATGCTTTGAGTAGGATAGCTAAGAGCATGGGTAGTCTTGCTTATATGCTAGTTGGGGAGAGATCGTTCGCATTGGATATTAAGGCTTTGGCTAATCGATTTGTGAGGTAGGATATTTCGGAGCCTAGATGGGTTCTTTCTTGCATTGTTTTGTGGTCTTATTTATTTGAGAGCATCAAGGCACGTAAGTATGATGATCCCCACTTGGTTGTCCTGAATTACGCGGTACATCACATTGATGCTAAGGAGGTTAGTGTTGGAGATGATGGGGTATTGAGGATTCAACGTTGCATCTGTGTTCCAAATGTGGATGGGTTGCAATGGTTGATACTTGATGAGTCCCATAGCTCGCGGTATTCCATTCATCTAGGTGCTGCAAAGAAGTGTTAGGATTTGAGGCTGCACTATTGATGGCTGAGGATGGAGAAAGATATTGTTGAGTATGTTGCTCGGTGTTTAAACTATTAGCAGGTGAAGTACGAGCATTAGAGACCCGGTGGTTTGCTTCATAGGCTTGATATTCCGGAGTGTAAGCAGCAATGTATCACGATGAATTTTGTAATTCAACGTCCATGGACCTTGAGGAAATTTGATGCAGTGTGGGTTAATATGGACAGACTGACCAAGTCTGCAAACTTCACTCCAATTATGACTACCTAGTCTTTAAAGCAGTTGGCTCAGATTTAGATTCGTGAGATTGTTCACCTTCATGGTGTGCCCGTTTCTATTATTCTACATTGATGCACTCATTTCACATCACATTTATAGAGGGTAGTGCAGCGAGAGTCAGGTAAACAGGTAGAGTTGAGTACAAGATTTCATCCCCGGATGGATGGACACTCCGAGCGCACTATTCAGATCTTGGAGGATATGTTACATGCTTGTGTTATTCAGTTCGTAGACCAAATGCACTGGGGAGTAAAGAAACATTTTCGGCAAAAGAGGGCATTTCTCCGACCCACTATGCGGTCGTAAAATTACTCTGCGTGCCGCATAATGGCCGCAGAGTCAAGCAGATGCAGGGCAGCTTGGAGGAAGATCTGCGGTGCATTATGCGACTGTAGACTAGTCCTGCGGTGCATTATGCAACCGCATAACAGGTCTGCGGGCCGCATAATCACTGCAGACCCAAGTAGGCAACCCCCAATTTTGGGCACCAATTGTGCGGCGGATATGCGGACCACATATCAATTCTTCGATTGCATATGCGACTGCGTAACCTGTTCCGGAGCTTCATTATTTGGTATTTATAACCCAACCCTACTTCGTTAAATTGATGCAATAGACCATGTTTGAGCTAAAATCTGATGTTTTAGAGAGAAGTGGGAGTATTTTAGAGAGAGAGAGAGAGAGAGAGAGGAAACCCTATGCTAATTTATTAATCAATTTTTGCTCAAATCTTGGAAGATTAACAAGGAAAACCCACAAGGTCTTCATCCTAAAGGTGAGATTTTACACCCTAACCCTCAATTTCGAAATTAACTAGAAATGGGTAATTAGTAAATTAATTCTTGGGTATGGGAGTTGTTCATCTTGCATTCATGTGTTATCAAAGGATGTAAGAAGATTGTTAAGCTAAGAATGGTAAAGAATGGGCTGTGGGATGATGGAATCCTCCATAAAAAAGACCTTGGAACCTTAATGCACATCTAGTGTTTGATAAAATGCTCAAATGAGCCAGAACCAAGATCATCCTCCTAATTTTGGTCCAATTTGTTATATTTCTAAATTAGGTTGAAGTTGCTAAGAATTTCAAAATATTTTAGAGTTAAGGAAGCTCCATTGAGGTATGTTGGCTAAACTCTTCTCTTAGAATTGCATCCCACGATATTCATGTAATTTTTGTAAGTCTCGACTGGTTCATTATAAAATTGGCTATTCCGAGTAAGATTGTGTTGAAAGATATATATTCAATAAGTATCCCAAATGTTTTATTTATGTTATGTTATCAGTTGAGGATGTGTTCAAAATATGGGTTATGCATTAAAATGTTCGACTTCAAGTGAAGTTCAAACGAAGGCTATTATGCATAATTTTGGGAAGAATCTCTATGTGCCTTAGACTCTTAATTGCTCACATATGTACTACATACCTTGATTAGAATTGTTGTTGATGTTGTTGATGATGAAGATGCTAGAAAGTAAAAAGGTGCGCATGAAATACTAAATATGGCCAATGAGCCAAGAATGATTTTATAATTGTGGCCACTAGAGCCAATGAAATGAAAAGATGTGAGAGAAGTATGAAATGAGATGACTCATTTAAAAAAGTTGATGCCTCGAATGAGATAGCCTAGCCGACCGGGTCGTGATCGTACACAATGTCGCACTCATGGTGGTGATTGTGCTGGATATTATAATTGAAATTGTGATAGTGGTTGATGTATCTAATGAGACGGACTAGCCGATAGGGAGGTCATCAGAATCCATGTTAAAGGTACAGTGGTATTGGTATTGAGAGTGACTGTGGTTGATGTCTCTAATGAGATGGTCCAGCCGATCGGGTCATGATCGTACTCCGTGATAAAAGTATGATGGTATTGAAATTGTGAATATTGGAATCGTGAATGGTGGCATATTGGTACTAGAGACCTCCCGACTTAAAATATGGAAATTTATTTGAACATTGTATTGATCCTAATTTGTTGTTTGATGTTGTTTGAAGATTCCACTGATATTATGGTTATACTTACTCGTATTATTTATCGTTCTATTAAGAGGGTGTTTTGTCATTCGTACTAGTACTATTCCATATGTACTAACGTCCCTTTTCCCGGGGCCGCTGCATCATTAATAGATGTAGGTGGTTCCACAGCAGGTGACATTGATTGGTGATAGTGGTACATCCTCTTCCCAGCTGACTTGGTGAGCCCCACTTCATTTCGGGGTCATGTATCTTTTGTTCCTTGTGTATTATGTTTGAGGTATAGCCAGGGCCTTGTTGCCGGCATTATCATATTACTCTTCTGTATCAATTGAGGCTCCATAGACATAATGTGGGTTGTATATTGGTGCTGGGGAAGTCAAACTATTTATGTTGTATTTGAATTACTTATTCCACCTCAGACTATGAAAAATGTGTGTGAAATTTGAGACTTCAAAATGAAGTAACTAATGATAAGAAATTGGTATTGCAGACATGATCACCTTATTGTTTGATTAACAAAAATATGTATCCTCTTTATTCATAGATGAGTTTGGGTAGAAGGAAATCTAATAGGCTTGCTCGGCCGGGTTCACTAGGTTGAGCGCCGGTCGCGCTCCCTGAGTTTGTGGCATGACAAACTTAGTATCAGAGCCTAAGGTTTTAAAGTATCCTAGGATATCTCGGAGCCGTGTCTAGTAGAGTCCTTCTTATCGGTGTGTTGTCGACCACATCTATAATTAGGATGCTAGTTGGGCATTTAGGAATAATACCCTTCTTTTATGTTCTCGATCCTGCGATAAAGTTGATTGTATGATTGTTCCTCCTTTAACTCGTGCTTTGCTCTAACTTTCAGTATATGATGCCTAAGAAGAAGGCAAGAACTGGCCGAAGAGCTAATGTCACCCCAAGAGTGGCAGTTGATTCTATATTTGATGATGTGGGTAAGCACCCAAGAAGTGAGAATATTCCTCTAGTTACTACACTCACAGATTCTACTACAACTGATCAGACTGCACTTGTCCCTACACCTACTTAGGGTGCAACGGTCCCTCCAACTGATATTCCTGTTCCAGCTTCCGATTCTTGTGTTTCTGATGTTGATCTTAGAGGAGCCATACAGATGTTGGCTCGGATAGTGGATTCCCAGGCCCAGAGACCAAATGTTGCACCCACTTCTTCCAGTCAGCCAGGGGATTCTACTAGTGCTAGGGTGAACAGGTTTCTCCAGTTGGATCCTCTAGTGTTCAAGGGTACTAATCCTGAGGAGCAACCCCAGGACTTCATTGATGAGATGTACAAGACTCTCTGGGTTATGCATGATACTGAGACGGAGGTAGTGGAATTAGCCTCCTACCACCTGAAATAGGTGGCATATTCATGGTTTGAACTATGGGAGGAGTCCCTTGAAGAAGGGAGCCGTCCGACGAGGCAGGGAGAGTTTGCCGATGCCTTCATTGATCATTTCTTGCCTGCCGAGACTAAGGCAACTCGTGCTGCTGAGTTTTAGAACCTGAGGCAAGGTAGCCTGAGTGTGTAGGATTACCATATGAGATTTGCGTACCTGTCTAAGTATGTTATTTACATGTTCCCACTATGGAGGCTAGAATGCGCAGATTTGTATAGGGCCTTATTCCCTTGGTAATTAATGAGGCCGTAACAGCTTTCTTGAATTCTGATATGATCTATGGGAAGATGGTGGCATTTGTTCAAGCCATAGAGACCCAGAAACTGAGGAACATAATGGAACGAGAGGGTAGTAATAAGGCCCGGTCTACGGGCAACTTTGGCAGTTCTTCTGGTGGTGGCAAGTCAACGTTCATGGGAGGGTCGTCAGGGCTATATCAGTACTTTGCTAAGTCTTCGGCTAGTGCACAACAATCAGGGCCCAGCCAGCAACAAAGTAGAGTCATTTCAGGCCCAGGCAGGGAAACAGGGGATCCTACCAGCAGGGTCGTCATGGTGGTAGATTCCAGTAGCAGCGAAGGCCCCCATGCCCTAGGTGTGGAAAACTGCACTTAGGAATATGCTACATGGACTTACCCATATGCTACAACTATGGATTGAGGGGTCGCATTCGGAGGGATTGTCGTTCGTCCCGGCAAGGAGCGGGCAGCGACATGGCACAGCCAGCCAGTTTTGTAGCTACTACATCCGCAGCACCTCCTCTAGCTCGAGGCACTCCAACACCCGTAGGGCATGGTGCACGTAGGGGTGGAGCACAGAATTCAAGAGGATCTGGTCGTTTCTATGCTATGAGAGGTCCCGGGAATTCATAGGCTTTTCAAGATGTTGTTATAGGTATATTGACTGTCCAATCTCATGATGTGTATGATCTTATTGATCTAGGTTCCACTTTGTAATATGTCACTCCTTATGTTGCTATGAAATTTGGGATATAGCCGGAACACCTTCATGAGCCATTCTCTGTATCTACTCCAGTTAGTGAGTCTATTTTGGCCACGCGAATTTATAGGGATTGTGTTGTCATGTTGCATGGTTGGGACACCATGGACGATCTCATTGAATTTGGAATGGTCGATTTTAATGTAATAATGGGGATAGACTAGCTTTATTCTTGTTTTGCCAAGCTTTATTGCCGAACCAGGACTGTTAGGTTCGAATTTCTAAATGAGCCAGTTATTAAGTGATGTAGTGCCGAAGGGTAGGTTTATTTCTTATCTCAAGGCCACGAAAATGATCAACAAGGGGTGTATTTACCATTTGGTCCGGGTTACAGACACCGATGCTGAGGCACCTACACTTGAGTTCGTGCCTATTGTGAATGCATTTCCGGGATTCTTTCCGGATGAACTCCCTGGGATCCCACCCTACTAGATAGGGAGATCGATTATAGGATTGATGTGATGCCAAATACGCATCCTATATCTAATCCGCCCTACAGAATGGAACCGACAAAATTGAAAGAGCTAAAGGAACAATTGAATGATTTGTTAGAGAAAGGTTTCATCCGTCCGAGTGTGTCACCTTGGGTCATACCGGTCCTTTTTGTAAGGAAGAAATATGGGTCACTAAGAATGTGTATTGACTATCGGCAGCTCAACAAGGTCACGATCAAGAATAAGTACCTACTGCCAAGGACAAATGATTTGTTTGACCAATTGCAAGGTGCTAATTACTTCTCCAAAATTGATTTACGATCCGAGTATCACCAATTGAAGATCAGGGAGCATGGCGTTCCGAAAACAGCTTTTAGAACCTGATATGGGCATTTTGAATTTTTCGTGATGTCTTTTGGGCTAAAAAATGCCCCAGCCGCTTTAATGGATCTTATGAATCGAGTCAGCAAGCCTTTTCTTGACTCCTTTGTGATAGTGTTCATTGACTATATTTTTGTATATTCACGAAGTCGGGAGTGCCATGCTAATCATCTCAGGGTAGTTCTGCAAACCCTATATCAGCACAAGTTATATGCAATGTTTTCAAAGTGTGAATATTGGCTTGAACCGGTCACATTCTTGGGTCATGTCATCTCTAGTAAAGGAATTAAGGTTGATCCTTAGAAAATTCCAGCTGTGAAGAATTGGCCGAGGCCTACAACTCCAATAGAGATTCGCAGTTTCTTAGGCTTAGCTGGGTATTACAGAAAATTTGTGGACGGGTTTTCTACCCTTGCCTCTCCGTTGACTAAATTAACTCAGAAGGCAGTTAAGTTCCAATGGCCAGATGCTTGTGAAAGGAGCTTTGAGGAGTTGAAAGCAAGATTGACTACGACACTAGTGTTGACCCTACCAGTAGGTATAGATGGATTTGCGGTATATTGTGATGCTTCAAGAATCGGGCTTGGATATGTATTAATCCAACATGGCAAGGTTATAGCGTATGCTTCGAGGCAACTCAAAAATCATGAACAGAATTATCCAACACATGACTTAAAACTTGCAGCGGTGGTATTTGCATTGAAGATTTGGCGTCATTAACTTTTTGGGGTCCATGTGGATATATTCCGGACCATAAGAGCCTTCAATATATTTTCAAACAGAAGGAGCTGAATCTAAGGCGGAGAATATGGCTTGAGTTACTCAAATATTACGACATCGATATCCTGTATCACCCGGGAAAGGAAAATGTTGTGGCAGATGCTTTAAGCCAAAACTCTATGGGTAGTTTGGCTTACATGGAGGCATATGAAAGGCCACTGGCCAAGGAAGTTCACCGATTGGCTAGTGTGGGAGTTCTTCTTGCGGACTCTAGTGAAGGAGGGGTAATTGTGCAAAATAGGGTTGACTCATTGCTTGTTGTGGAAGTCAAGGAGAAGCAACACAGCGATCCATTATTGGTGCAATTGAAGAAGGGGATTAATAAACACAAGACTATGGCTTTTTATCTCGGCTTGGATGATGGTACGCTAAGGTACCAAGGGCGTTTATGTGTTCCAAATGTGGATGGTCTCCGGGAAAGAATCATGACCGAAGCTCACACTTCTAGGTATTCCGTGCACGTGGGTTCCACAAAAATGTATCATGATCTTAAGGAAGTCTATTGGTGGAATGATATGAAGAGAAATGTAGCGGACTTTGTGGCGAGATGTTCAAATTGTCAGCAAGTGAAAGCCGAACACCAAAGGCCTGGTGTGTTGGCACATAACATAGAAATTCCGATGTAGAAGTGCGAAATGATTAATATGGACTTTGTGTTAGGACTATCTCGCACTTCTTGTAAGTTTTACTCGATTTGGGTAATTGTGGATCGACTCACAAAAGCAGCCCACTTTTTACCGGTTAAGGCTACCGATACAGCGGAACAGTATGCTCAGTTGTATATCAAAGAAATAGTCAGGTTGCATGGCACCCCAGTTTCCATCATTTGTGATCGGGGAGCACAATTCACTGCTAATTTTTGGAATACATTTTAGCAATGTTTGGTTAATCAGGAGAATCTCAGTACAGCTTTTCACCCACAGACGGATGGGCAGGCAGAGCGGACTATTCAGACGCTCAAGGATATGTTGCGCGCTTGTATTCTAAAGTTCAAAGGTAGCTGGTATGACCATTTTCCACTCATATAATTTGCCTACAACAATAGTTATCATGCTAGCATGCATATGGCACCGTTCGAGGCTTTATATGGAAGGATATATTGATCTCCCATTGGGTGGTTCGAGATTGGGGAAGCAGAGTTGATAGGGCCAGACCTCGTGCATCAGGCTATGAAAAAAGTTAAGATCATTAAGGAACAGTTGAAGACTGCTCAGAGTCATCAGAAGTCCTATTTTGATGTCCATCATAGGGATTTAGATTTCAAAGAAGATGATTGGGTATTCTTGAAGGTTTCACCCATGAAAGGTGTAATGTGCTTTGATAATAAAGGAAAATTGAGTTCGAAGTATGTCGGACCGTACAGAGTCATTCAGAGGATTGGTGAGGTGGCGTACAAGCTTGAGCTACCATCTGAGATGTCATTAGTACACCCGGTGTTTCATGTGTCTATGTTGAAGAAAGTAGTTAGAGACATGACACTCATTGTTCAGGTTGAGACTATTGAGGTTAATGACAAATTGACTTATGAAGAGATTCCAGTTTCTATTATTGATCGGCAAGTCTGAAAGTTGAAAAATAAATAAATTGCTTCCGTGAAAGTGTTATGGCAAAACCAACAGGTTGAAGAGGCTACTTGGGAGGACGAGGAAGAAATGAAGAAAATGTATCCTTATTTGTTTGAATAGCCATGTATTTATAATGTTGTGATGTATGAAAATTCAAAGAGTTACTTTCTATGAATTATGTATCATTTGTACAGTTGATATTGAGGGTGTTCCGTTTTTGGTAATATATTGCTTATGAGGCCACGATTGGTGTTGTTCTTGTGTTATATTGTATCGTCGGGTATATATATGTTGTTAGGATTGGTTTCTGGAATTCTCTGATAGGTGGATAGGCTCAATAAGAGGGGAGACTCTAGCAAAATATTTGGAATTTTAGGGAGTTAACCAAATTATGAAACTACTGGTGTGTGTGAATTAACAGTTGGGCCACATTGAATGCTAATAGTGAGCTTTGACCCTCATTCGAGGACGAATGATCCTAAGTGTTGGAGACTATAATACACCATAAAAATATTTTCAAAGTAATTTATATTTTCGTGCTGCCGAACTCGGATCATGTGTTTTTGGGTTGAACAATGCACTAGGGAGTAAAGAAAACTTTTGGGCAAAAGAGGTCATTTCTCCGACCCACTATGAGGTCGCAGAATCACTATACAGGCCGCATAATGGTCGTAGAGTGAAGCAAATGTGGGGAAGCTTGTATGAAGATCTGCGGTGCATTATGCAACCGTAGACCAGTCCTGTGGTGCATTACCACCGCAGACCTAGGCAGGCGGCCCCCAATTTTGGGTACCAATTATGCGGCCGATATGCGGACCGTATATCAATTCTGCGATTGCATATGCGACCACATATCCTATTCTGGAGTTTCATTATTGGGGTTTTTATAACCCGGTCCTACTTCATTAAATAGACGCAATGAACCATTTGTGACCAAACATCTGATGTTTTAGAGAGAAGTGGGAGTGTTTTAGAGATAGAGAGAAAACCCTATGCTAATTTATTCATCCATTCTTTCTCAAATATTGGAAGATTAACAAGTAAAACCCACAAGGTCTTCATCGTAAAGGTAAGATTTTACACCTTAACCCTCAATTTCTAAAATTAACTAGAAATGGGTAATTAGTAAATTAATTCTTGGGTATGAGAGTTGTTCATCTTGCATGCATGTATTATCAAAGGTGTAAGAAGATTGTTGAGCTAAGAATAGTAAAGAATGGGTTGTGGGATGATGAAATCCTCCATAAAAAGGACCTTGGAACCTTAATCCACGCCTAGTGTTTGATAAAATGCTCAAATGACCTAGAACCATGATCATCCTCCTAATTTTGGTCCAATTTGTTATATTTCTAAAATAGATTGAAGTTGCTAAGAATTTTGGAACATTTTAGTGGTAATGAAGCTCCATTGAGGTATGTTGGATAAACTCTTCTCTTAGAATTGAATCCTACGATATTCATATAATTTATGTAAGTCCTGAGTGGTTCATTACAAAATTGGCTATTCCCAGTAAGATTGTGTTAAAACATATATGTTCAATAAATATCCCAAATGCTTTATTTATATTATGTTATCAATTGAGGATGAGTTCAAAATAAGGATGTGCATTAAAAATGTTCGACTTCAAGTCAAGTTCAAACGAAGGCTATTATGCAAAATTTTGTGAAGAATCTCTATGTGCCTTAGACTCTTAATTGCTCACTCGTGTACTACATACCTTTATTTGAATTGTTGTTGATGATGAAGATGTTATAAAGTGAAAAGGTGAGCATGAAATACTAAATACGACCAATGTGCCAAGAATGATTTTATAATTATGGCCACTAGTGCCAATGAAATGAAAAGATGTGAGAGAAGTATGAAATAAGATGACTGATTTAAAAAGGTTGATGCCTTGAATGAGACGGCCTAGCCGATCGGGTCGTAATCGAACACCATGTCGCACTCATGGTGGTGATTATACTGGAAATTGTAATTGAAATTGTGATTGTGGTTGATGTATCTAATGAGATGGCATAACCGATCGGGTCGTGATCGGACTCCGTGCTAAAGGTACGGTGGTTTTGGTATTGAGAGTGACTGTGGTTTAATGTCTCGAATAAGATGGTCTACCTGATCGGGTCATGATCGGACTCCGTGCTAAAAGTACGGTGGTATTGGTATTATGAATATTGGAATCGTGAATAGTGGCATATTGGTACTAGAGACCTCCCGACTTAAAATATGGAAATTTACTTGAACATTGTATTGATCCTAATTTGTTGTTTGATGTTGTTTGAGGATTTCACTGATATTATGGTTGTACTTACTCGTATTATTTATCATTCTATTAAGAGGGTGTTTTGTCATTCATACTAGTACTATTCCCTATGTACTAACGTCCCTTTAGCCGGGGGCGCTGCATCTTCAATTGATGTAGGTGGTTCCATAGCAGGAGCCACTGATAAGTGATAGCAGTACACCCTCTTTCCAGCAGACTTGGTGAGCCCCACTTCATTTCAGGGTCATGTATCTTTTATTCCTTATGTATTGTGTTTGAGCTATAGCCGGGGTCTTGTTTACGGCATTATCATAGTAATCTCCTGTATCTATAGAGGCTACGTATACATAGTGTGGGTTGTATATTGGTGCGGGAGAAGTCAAACAATATTATGTTGTGTTTGAATTACTTGTTCCACGTTAGACCATGAAAATGTGTATGAAATTGTAGACTCTAAAATGATGTAATTAATGGTAAGAAATGGGTATTGCAGACATGATCACCTTATTGTCTAATTAACAAAATATGTAATCTCTTTATTCATGGATGAGTTTGGGTAGAAGGAAATCTAATAGGGTTGCTCGGCCGGGTTCACTCGGTTGAGCACCGGTTGCGCTCCCCGAGTTTGGGGCATGACATTATGCCAGACACCGTGAGTGTGCTAAGTCTGGTTATTCTTGATGGCTTCAATATGATGATACTGACATGACATGTAGGCATGGGGATGTACTTTCCTCGTGCTAGCTGGCAAATGAATTATTTTATCTGTTTTGGGCTTTAACTAATTTACTTGGAAGCGTGTCAAAATTCTTGTAATGTGAACGAGTTGAACATGATAGCATTGAGTTATTTACTTATATTGTTCCTTATATCATGAGCTGTTACGGATTATTGATATTGGTCACTATTGTTCCTTTTAAGCTCGTCACTGCTTTCAGCCCAAGGTTCGGTTTGTTGCTTATTGAGTATATGGGGTCGGTTGTACTCATACTACACTTTGCACTTTGTGTGCAGATCCAGGTACCTTTTGGACATGATGATTTCTAGAGTTGTGTTGGTACAAGATTTTGGGAGACTACGAGGTAGTTGATATGTCATCCGCATACCTTGAAGTTCTCTTTCATTTATTTCTTTTAATATTGTTCTATTTTTTAAACAGTTGTATTGAGGACTTCGTCTTGTATTTGGATATTCAGTAGTGCTCATGTACTCATTATCTTTGCTGGTGGGTTTAGTAAATTGTGTTTTATTGGATTTAGTATTATTGTGGAATTGTTGGATTTCATAGTAAGTAGTGTAAGACAACGTCACGGCTCCGGTGAGAGTTAGGTCATGACAGGTGTCCCCGGAATTGCACATCAATGTGGTTGACCATCGCTAGCATGACTAGCATTAACCTGACTTCCCCTCTAGGATGTCATCTCACTGTGTGGCCTCCCCATCTAGTTGTATAAGCACGGGGTGATGCAACTAGTGACAGAATTACGAACTGAGAATCTTGATGAGCTGCGCCTCTGGTAAGTCTGGGGAAATACTCCCTCACATCCAAAGCACTCCATACTCATAGAAAACTCGATCTGAATAAGGTTGTTGAGACTGATACTATCGTTGAGGATTTAAATACCTATTAGAGGAACCCTACATCAACGGAGCGCAATCTGAGCTCGACAAAAGAGCATCAATGAATTATGGAACTAGAGAAATGAAAGATGGCCTGCACATCGCACCATGGGCCTCGTGCTGCACATACTGAACTACCTTCTAAGAGGGCCTCAACTAATCTGCTCTCTCCCTCTAGATGAGGTGCCACTCGTGACAATCCGATAAGTCATTTTCAGTACCAGCCCGTACTTCCGTGTTTCGAGACATCCACTAACATTATTTGGTGATTCTTGATTTGCATGCGTGGTTCGTGCCTTTTTTTAGAAAGTTTTATATGTAAATCTTGACGAAAATATAATTTTTGGATTTAAGAATAACTTGACTTGACTACTGTCAATATTTGGAGTAAACGGCCATGGATATGTGTTTGGATGATTTAGGTAGGTCCGTATCATGAATTTGGACTTGGGCGTGTTGCACGAAACTGAAATCGGAGATCCCTATATTGATTTGACTTGAGTTTGCCAAAAAATTAGCAATTTGAATGTTTGGAAATTACCTAGGTTTGACCGTAGGTTGACTTTATGGCTATCCGGTTTGGATTTTGATTTTTGAACTTGGTACATTTCCATTTTTCTATTTGAAACTTATCTGCAAAGTTTGGTGCAATTCGGAGTTGGTTTGAAAGGATTTGGATGCTTGGTTGTGATCATAAAGTTACTTGAGTTTTATTTTGAATTTCATGTGTTTTGATATCCGATTTTTGGTTCTAAATATTATTATTGTGTGTTTTTATTGCCTGAGAGAGATAATATGATGTTATTACACTTGTGTACAAGTTTGGTTCGGAGCCCGAGCGCCGCGAGTGAGTTTTGGATAGGTTTCGGATCATTTTGAACTTGTGCAATAGCTGTTTCTGGTATCTAGTGTGTTGTGCTTTCCTGATCACGATCGCGAAGGGGAAGTTTTGGGTTAGGGATTGATTGTTCATCGTGAACGCTAGGGTCAGGTTGCAAACACGAAGCGAGGGAGGCCTTACCTTCGCGAACGCGACAAGCCTCTCGCGAACGCAATTCATCGCGGCTGGGGGAGGGCAGGTGGTTACTCTTCATGAACGTAGACCTTGGCTTGCGAACACAAAGGTAGGCAAGAAATTAAGCCTTTGTGAATGCGAAGAGTACCACGCGAATGCAAAGGCAAAGTGGCAAGTGCATCATGATCGCGTCAGGTGCTTCGCGAACGAAAAGAACACCTGACGCCCAAGTATTAAAAGAGCTTAAAGTTGGAATTTGAACCATTGTTCATCATTTTTGAAGTTAGATCTCATCCTAGAGGCGATTTTGAAGAGGTTTTTCATCTCCACTTCATTGGTTTGTAAATGTTAAATTGTTTGGTTATGTTACCATAATCACCCATTGATTTCAACCTTTAATCTAGGATTTCCATGGTAGAAATTAGGGATTTGGGTAGAAATTGATAATTTTGTGAAATTGAGATTTAGACCTCGAATTAATTTCGAATTTCAAAACAAATCACATGACCGAGCTCGGGGGTGAATTGATAATCAAGTTTTGGTTCGAATCTCGGGTTTTGCCCAAGCAAGCCAGGGATTGACTTTTGTTGACTTTTTCTAAATTCATTAAAAATTGAATCATTTTAACTTGTGGGTATTTTCTAATGCCTATTTCGATTCCATTGAATTATATTTGGCTAGATTTGATTGATTTAGAGGCTAATTCTAAAGGAAAAGTTGCGGTTGAGCATTGATTTGGTTGCAGAGTGAGGTAAGTGTTGTGGTTAACTATGACTTGAAGGATTAGGACTTGTTGGTCTATTTGCTGCATGAATTATTTGGGGTGATGGCATATATATATGGTGACGAGTATATATGCATTATCATTGGGTTAAATCATGCGGGTGGAAAGTGTTTTATTGTGTTATATTGTTTCATTGACTATGATTTCCATGCCGTAATTAGACTATTACTTCTTTAATTGTTCGCCTTCATATGTATTGTTTATTTTAAAGTTGTTGGTATTTCGAAAGTTGAGTTTGGGTATCATAACACTATGATTGAAGTGAAATTCACTTCCCACTTTGAGTTGCTATTTTGGGATTAGTGTTGTAGAACGGTGAGGAAGAGTGAAAAGCCCGAAGGGTGTTGTTGTGACTCAATTGCATATAGTATCATTGATTTGAGAGATGGTCAGGATTAAAGCATGAAGGGTGATGTTGTGCACTTGATTTCTTATTATCATTTATCATACCATATGAGGAAGATATTAAAAGCACGAAGGGTGATGCCGTGTCATTTCATATATCATATCAGTCTTATATCATTAGAATGAGAGTAAAAACGAAGCATGATGACGTGCGATTGTTGATTTCACTGCTTATTTGATTTCTGGATTGGTGATATAATTGGGTGTATTTGTGGTTTATTTCGGAAGCAGTCTACGTGGTAATTATGTACTTATAGTTCTTATCATACTTTCATTTTTACATGTTCCCTCTTAGTTAATATTTTAAATGCCCTACTTGTTATTTTTGGTGCTTTATGATATCTGCGTAGGTTTTTAGTAGGTGTCTAGTCATAGCCTCGTCAGTACGTCGTCGGGGTTAGGCTCGACACTTATGGAGTACATTGGGTCGGTTGTACTCACGCTACACTTCTACACTTCTTGTGCAGATACAGTGTCGGTAACATCATTGTCTAGTGGTGCTTCTGCTCGGATCATATCTACAACGGAGACTTGATGTAGAGGTGTTTGCGTTCGCAGTCCTTGAAGTCCCCATCTATTTCTATCTTTACTTTTGATTTTGTTTCGAACACTTGTATTTCTGGGATTAGACTAAACCATGTTGTATTATGGGCTTATCTTATGTATTATAGATTTACTATTCGGTAATAACTGCTATCACTCTACTTTAAATTGCTAAAATAATTAATTGAATATATAATGTTGGCTTGCCTAGCAAGTAGATATTAGGAACCATCATGGTCCCGAGGTTCGGAATCCGGGTCATGACGCCACTAAAACCACCAGAATGATGAGGCCTTTTATTCCTTATCATGACCTCTCTACCCTGGCTGCAAACACACTTTATCGTCCGAGCTATGTCTACTTCCTGCTGAAAAGTATTCCTCATCTGTGACTCTCAGACATAGTAACCCTGATGCCATAAGTAAGACCCTCAATCAACCTCGTCACCTTCTCTTCCTCGGCAGAGATCAGGAAAGCTGCATAATGAGACAACTCTCTGAATCTTGCCTCATACTCGGTCAAGATCATACGACCATGGTGAAGGTGCTCGAACTGGATTCTCAACTCATCCTTCACGGTGAGTGGGATGTACTCCTCAAGGAATATATGTGTAAAATGAGCTCATGTAAGAGGAGCTAAACCAACTAGTCTACCTAGCTCATATGTCTGCCACCACCTTCTATCCACTCCCATAATCTGGAAAGTAGTGAAGTCCACTACGTCTGACTCTACCAAACCCAAATTGTATAGCATCGGATGGCACGTGTCTAGAAAGTCCCAAGTATCCTTAGTAGCAATTCCCTCAGAGTGTGGAGAAAATAATATTTGGAACCTCTCTAACCTCTTCTGCTCATCAACATACATGGCATGTACAATTTCAGATCTAGCTACTACAACAGGCTGCTCTGGAGTATGAGCCACAGGGGTTTGAGCTCCCACTCCCGCCTCAGATGTGGTTGGGGCCATCATGACAACTCTTGCTTGGGTCAAGCATCAATGAAAATGACCATCTTGGTCGTAGCCTCTTGAAACACGGGTGGAACAATGCAACCCTTCGTCTGCTAACTATGCATTGTAGCCTCAATATGCTCTTATGTGATTAACTCCTCCACATGCTCCATAGGTGGGTCTGCTACAATTGCCCATGCCTATCCACGGGCCTAGGTGGGTGACCCACCCCTAGCTTTAATAGTATGACCTCTAGCAGGGGTCTTGGCCCTACCTCGGCTTGTGCCTCTCCCGGTCGCAAGCGGTGGTACTACTCATGCATCCTCTACTACTTCAGACATATGAGTCCTCTCCATTTGTGAGAGGATAAAATAAAAGGATTTAGATTCATGTCAATAATTAACACATGCCGAGGAATCAAGAAAAAGAAGTATCCTAAAGCCCTATAGCCTCTCAAAGATAAGTACTGACGTCTTTGTACAAATCCTTAAGACTCTACTGGGCCTGCTTGTGATTTGTGAGATCCTTAGAACCTAGGGATCAGATACCAACTTACCCTGACCCGAAATCCCACCAAAGGTCAGGATGGAACCTAACCTACTCGCTAGGACAACCAACACAATAACAACTATAAATCTAAAGTAGATCAATTAAATGTAAACCAAATGCTCAATAAGATAAGAAATAGAATAATCTCAAGTCTAATAATATTGATAACTATCCAAGGCAGGGTCTAAACACGATCACACTACCAATATCGCCCCAAACCTGGATGCCACAACCATCTAGTGAGAGAACACGATAAACATATGGATACATTGTCTATCTGAGTAAAGTAGATAAACATAAGACAGAAGTAGGGAGGGGACTACATATTCTTGCAATCGATCAAGTAGAGTAGCTCACTAAGAAGTCTCCACGGATCCACCTACTTTCCCAGATGAATAACACCCGTACTAGCCTTACTACCTACACAAAGATGTGTAGAACCATAGTATGAGTACAAACCATGGTACCCAGTAAGTATCAAGTCTAGCCTCGAAGAAGTAGTAGCGAAGGGTTGACTCTGGCATTCACTACCAGTCAAATAAGCAGGTGACAGAAATAATCCGACTGAAAGCTAGATATGATCTCATTAACAAGTATAAAAGTGCAAAATACAACTCATACAGAATTTAGGCATGCTTTTCAAATAACCTGAATCAAATAATAAGACAGTGATCCCAATTCTCAAGTAAAAGTGGTACCAGTCAATAGTACTTACTTCACTTTATAGCATGAGTCTAAACAAATATAAATATATATGCTCAGGATCCTTTTCTCAACAACTCACAGCACAATCCATGTGTCTGACACGTGCCACGTGTCCAACAAGTACCAAAAGAATCATAGGTGCCTACGCTCACAAGGCCTAAGGTAACATGGGTAATCACTTGACTCCGGAGAGACAAATCCATAATCCAAACATCGATTATTTTATAAATAATGATCATTAATCAGCTGTTGCGGCGAGCAATCCCATCTAAATCATAACATCATCAATACAATAATTAGTATCAATATTCCCTCAAGTGCCCATAGTGCCAAATTCTCAATTTTCCTCAATAACCACTTTCCTCTCATGCATATGTGTAAGAAACGATAAATAAAGGGGCACACGATATGTTAATAAGAATGCGGATAAAAAGCTCAAATAGCTAAGTGATAGCTATGGCAAAGTATATAAGTCATTTTATCGTAGAGGCGCAATACACTATTTATCATGTTTCTAGCTTAACCATATTATTATCATAAGTAATTAGGCCATAGAAACCACAAAAATCTTGGAGCATATATAACAAGTATATGATTATGAATTTTTAATAAAGTACGACATGGCAATATAATTCTCATATCAAATAAACAAGTCATAACCCCAGGCATGCTCCTAAATTATGAATATAAAATATCCAGTAGTCATAGAATCCTTTTGAACATGGATATCAACGTCACATGAATCAATAAAGCACAAATCCAGTCAATAAATACTGGATAAAGTCCAAAACCTAGCGACGTATATTCGTTTGTCAGCTCGCATATACGTGGATCCTAAATCATTAATTAAATAGAAATCAACCCACCTATGGGGAGAGTTCCCTCTTAAAAGGATAGACAAGAGACTTACCTCCGTCCAGCAACCTCGAATCAATCAAAAATTGCCTAACTATCCAAATTCAACTTCAAATATCCCAAATCTGGTAAGCAATAACTTAATAACATCAAATAAAGCCATAAGAATTAACCCCAAACAATAAATCTTGGATCTTTATACAGATACGCAAAGTCAACCAAAACATTAACTCGACCTGCACCCAAGAACACGACAAAACACACAAATTCCTAAAACCCATTCCAAACCGAGTCAAAATATAAAAGTTTCATCAAAAACCGACTCCAACTCAGGGTTCGAATCATAATTAATCACTTTCTAAATGTTTTGCCTAAAACCCATAAATTTCACTTTAGAATCCAAGCTTTTAGGTGTAAACTTGCTCACTAAACTCTCCATCTCTCGAAGTCTAGGGTTCAAAATATGAGTGAATAGGCAAAATCTCGAACATATATCTTTGAGTGCACTGCTTAGTTATACCTTTCGCCATCGCGGGACTCCAACCGTGAAGGCCAAACTCTTATCTTGCTAGTGCCCTACATCGTGAACGCGGGACTCCAACCGCAAATGCAGACCAGCGGCATGCCTAGCCTACGCCAACGCGAGACTTGCTCCGCGAACGTGACCCCAAATTTCACTGCCAGGTGCCACACCAACGCAAACATGGATCCCTCACGCAAACTTGATGCCTCAGATCCCCTCTCTCTGCGGATGCGACAATTCTAGCGCGAACGTGAAGAGGAAATTCATCCTGCGAGATCTCCTTTCTCTGTGATCATCGAGTTAGCAAGACAATAGAAAATCATCAATCCAAAACCAAGAAGAAATGATCAGAAACCCCCCCCCCCCCAAAAAAAA